>JADBJO010014649.1:0-2500 GCA_016801955.1 Conus betulinus
CGGGCTGCTCGGGCGCCGGCGCGATCTGAAGCCTCAAGCCGACTGCGTCCTAACGCCGCCGCCCCGGTGGCGTCTCAAGCCCCGAGGGCGGCCAAGAGCAGGCCTCGAGGCTCCTCCCGCGGCGGCTCGCGTCTGACGCCTACCTCGCTCTCTGCTCAGCCGCCCTAGTCGTTCTGACGAGCCTCGGCGCAGCGCGGCGTCTTGCTGTCTGCGGAGCCCTTGGCGGCTGCTGAAGCCACCCCTCACCCGCGGCGGGCCGAGTAGTCTCTCGGATCTCATCGGATTCGTCGGCAGCCGCGACAGTTGGCTCCCCCCGTGCGGCGCGGCGGCTTCGGATAGGAGGCCGCCGCAAAGAAGAATCCGCAGCATGGCCCGAGGTGGTGTATCATCGCCCGCTGGTGGGCCCCGGAGCTGCACACGATGATCCTTGAGGAGAGGCCAGATAGGTTGCGGTGACAGAATCTCTACCGCTATCATCACCTTCACCCGTCTCGTCAACGTCTTGTTCTATGCTTGCTTGTGCTCGTGCTTTGCTGTGCCCCATCTCTCTCTGAAGCCCTTCAAACATCAAATGAAGGCCTATGCGTCAAAAAAAAAAACGAAGGCCCACGCCTTCAATATGCTTTTTTTTCGTTTATATCTTGTTTTTTGATTTAATGTACTATGCTTATTTCTAAAAAAAAATTTTCCATTTATTTCTTAATTTATTTAATCGCGTGTCTTTATTATATGTAGTAATGTTATTTTTTCTATCCTAAACTTCTTTTTTAAATTGGATATTAGCGGCACATTATATTACCACCGGAGAGCCAGGTTTACTATAATTACAGACGCCAGAGACCTTCTAAACCCCAGCTTTATGACAAATTCGCCGGACCGCCGCGCTGCCGCGCTCCACAGAACGCAGGCCACACACACACACACACACAACACACAATCACAACACCCACAAAACCACACCGCACACACACACAACACACACACACATACACACACACACCACACCGATCCGTCAGCTCTCCATCAAGCACTACACACACACACGCTACACACAAGAAGACACACACACACACACACCCACACACACACTCCACACACAAAACCAACCACCACCCAGACAAAGCAACCAATGCTTTCTGTAACACATATTTATTCTATGGGATATTAATGATGAGCACTAGTGTGTTTAGGGAAGTTGGTACAGAAATTTTTTATAGTTAAATGGTTTGGCATCTAGTTTAATTTTACGTAATGTTGGTAAATGGAGTTTTTGGGGTTTTTTGTGGTGTTGTTTTTTTTTTTTGTTCACTACTTATTCAGTTTCTGTACTTCTAGAACGTTGTACGGTCATACTAGCTCAGTTTGGTAGAGCGCCCGTACACTCTTATCCGGGTTGTTGGTTTCAAATCTCCCTCCCCGCGGCCGTTTTTCGTACCAGGGGAAGTTTTCTTTTCCCTCGGTGTGACACAACGGCTTCTCGACCACATCCATTTCCCATACAGGGTCCTTCTGATGAGACTATAAACACGGGTTCCTTGTGAACGCACGCAATCACATCTGCACCACTTTCAATCCCATCCCCTGCTTTCGGACGAGAAGCCATTTTGGTTGGCCGTGGTATGAGACACTTTACAACAGAGCAATGCACCTCCCCGATGTGGGGATAGGCTGGCGGTCTGTGGTAATGGCGGATAAAAAAAACAAAAAAAAAAAACGGTACATGCACACAAACTACTCCCCACTCCCGTTTGTTTGGACACATACGGGATTAATACTCTCGCCTTCTATACAGGGAGGCCGCGCAGGAATAGAGCATCCTGCGTACCAGGAATAATAAGAAGAAGAGAATAAGACGAAGACGAAGACTAAGACGAAGACCAAGACGAAGACTAATCGTGGGACAAAAATTATTACGTATACGAAGATCCACGCTTTTTAAGTGACAATGCGTTTGAAATACTGCCACACATTAAAACGCAAACACCCAACGCGTGCGTGCCTCCCTTGCAAAAAGCTCAAATATATGTTCTCCTTTCCCTTCCCTCCCTCCCCCCTTCCACCTTCCCCCACCCCCCCTCTCTCTCTCTCTCTCTCTCTCTCTCCGTTTTTGGTGCGTGGATGCAAACTGCACAACCAGTATAGAGGAAATGCGACAACCACATCAAAATAAAATTTCCACATAAAAAAAGAACTAGTTAAAAAAAAATAAATAAATAACACAAAACAAACAAACAAAACAAAAAAACAAAACAAACCTCGCATTTCAACTCATCACCTATCTGTGCGCAGAAGATTTGAGAAGATACCAATGACATTGTGATTGCTCGTTCTTCGTTTTTTTCTATTGCCTTGAATGTTGTTTATCTTGCCTGAAGAAGACCTAAGAGGTCGTGTTTTGTCTTGTTAATTTGTTTGTCCCCTGCTTTTTAAAATGGCGGATTTGCATTATTTTTTTTTTTAAAATTCGCATTTCAAGTTTCTTATTTCTAACAGCAAGCCG
>JADBJO010014649.1:17500-20000 GCA_016801955.1 Conus betulinus
GCTGATTAACCTTTTCTTTTCACAATGCTTGTATGGATTCAAATGTTTCTCAAGGAAGATGTTTATTACTAATCACACAGGTCAAATTCGTACATTACTATAAGAGAGAAAAAAAAATTTAGTGTAGGCAGCAGTCGTCAAAAGGTTAAGAAGCATTGTCCGTAAACTAAATTTAACCTTCGAAAAACAACAACAACAACAATCCAAAACAAACAGCAAACAAAAACAACACACACACACACACACACAAAATGTTACTTAACAAGTTTAAAATGTTATATATAACTTCATCGGTAAAATGGAACGAAATTATCATAACTAAAAAACCCTGGCACAATACAAACTTAAGCCAAACGCTTTCAGTAAGGGGGGGGGGGGGGGGGGGGGGGGGGGGGGGGGGGAAAAACAAGGACATGTTACACAACTAACGACTGACGCTAACGAGCGAACACCACGTTGAAGAAGACCCAATAATGAAAATAGTTCCGAGTAAGGCTAGTCCATAGAATGTCAGCAACAAAAGGTACAACTGGTATGCATGGGTTTCGAACAAATAACAGATGTGGTTTTTTTGGTCTCCAGCACAGAAAAAGGTAGCATCGGACACATACTTTGAAGGTGCCAGCAGATTATCACCTTTCGGCAACGCTTTGAGCCGGTAATAAACAACACGTACAAAAACAAAAGAAACAAACGAACAAAAAACAAAACAAACCAAAACAATTTCTTTTTTCTCATAAAATGAATCACGTGTATTTTTCTTTCGTTTTGCATTTTCTTTGGGTGCCGAATACATGGAAAGATGAGTGACTCTTCGTTCTTTTGTTCGTACTGTCCTAAACGTCAAATGTTATCTGTTTTTGACTGAAGAAGACCCAAGAGATCGAAATGCATTGCGTCTTGTCCTGTACTTTTTTGTTTGCCTATGTCGTTGGCGGTAACTAACCCACTCTCTCTTTCTAAATTTTTGTTTCATTTTTTTTTTTTCCGCCCTCAGTCCACTCCATTTTGGAAATTTTCCTTTTTTTTCATTTTTTATTTGTTGAAACGTGAAGGGGGGGGGGGGGGGGGGGGGGGGGGGGGGGGGGGGCTGACAAATCGCTTGATTTCATTCTACTGATGGCTAAAACAAAAAAAAAAACGTCCTGTATCTCGATGTGTGTCAAATGAACGGACAAATTGCTCTGGCACCCTTACAAAATTCTTGACTGGAATCGAAGAAGGAAAAGCAGGACAAGCACAGGCGATAAGTGCCCTTTCGTCTCTGGAATACACCCCGTCCATCGACTGCTCATGGAAAAATTACAGATAGGTTGAATTCGTCTCTGCTCCGTTAAGGAACAACATAGGGCCCGTTGTAGGGGTGGTAGATAATGGAATCAGCTATGTTCAGGAGGTGTAGCAGCACGTATGTTAAATTGCTACTTCCCAAGCAATATAACAGATATTAGCGTATGTTTGAAATGCTGCTGTTTTTCTTGTTTTTTTGTTTCCTTTCTCTCCTCCCTTTTCGATTCTTCGTGTTAATTTCTATCTAGCGCTTTTTTTTTTTTCTCCTCCCTCGTCCCTCTTTTCGTCGAATGAAAGGCAAAGCTTGTTGCGGATTTCAATCAAATTAGTTTTGCATAATAGTTATTACGTTAGATTATGATTTGGGTTTGCATAATATTTATTACGTACGATTATGATTTTTTGTAAGTCACTAAGATATTGAAATAAGACAATCGGTCAAAGAATGGTGGCATTCTATAAAAGACTTCAGGCGTTAAAAATAAATGTGAGTCTGCGTCTGTCGCTCTCTCTCTCTTTCTCTCAAATCTCTGTCTCTCTCTCTACTCTCTCTCTCTCTCTCTCTCCTCATCGCTCTCCTCTCTCCTCTCCTCTCTCTCTCTTTCTCTCAAATCTCTCTGTCTCTCTCTTACTTTTCGCCTCTCTCTCTCTCTCTCTCTCTATATAGGATATATATATATATCTCTGTCTCTCTATCTTTCTCTTCTCGGTCTGTGTCTGTCGGTCTGTCTGTCTCTCTCTTTGTCTCTCTCTCTCTCTGGTCCAGCCGTTCGCTCCTTGACAAGGGGACAGAGGTGGAGAGCCCGGAGCCGTGCCCCCTGCATTCCATAGTGCCGGCAATATTGGCCAGGACTTGTCATCTGTCAGAACAAAGATAGTACAACCCTACCCGTAAGGCGTACTTTCTTTGGTCGGAACCACAGGACAGCAGTAGGGGAGAGAGAGAGAGAGCGAGAGAGAGAGAGAGAGAGACAGTCAGACCGAGACAGATACAGAGAGACAGAGACAGAGACACAGAGACAGAGAGAGACAGAGACAGAGAGATAGAGAGAGATATCATAGAGAGAGAATGCGTGCGTGCATTCATGCGCGCGCGCGATTGTGCATGTGTGTGTGTGTGTGTGGGTGTGTGTGTGTGTGTGTGTGGTGTGTGTGTGTGTGTGTGTTAGGTGTGTATATGTGTGTATGTAATGTGCGTGTGTATGTGTGT
>JADBJO010014649.1:32500-46811 GCA_016801955.1 Conus betulinus
CTGGAAGGCAAGTCCAATTGTGGGAAACATGTGGGTGGGTGCTACTGTGCAGGTGGAGGTAGCTCTAGCTTTGCAAGCAGCTTGCTTTCTCTTAGCTTTCGAATTGCGTCTCTTTGATATGTATGCCCCCTTTGTTAGGCTGCTTTGCCAGACTGGGCGGTCCAGGGCAAACGGCTAAAGTGTTGAGGTTGATGTCCAGGGCTTTGAGGGACACTTTGAGGCAATCTTTGAACGTTTTCTTCCCTCCCCCCCCCCCAGCTTTGAGCCTGTCCTGACTCAGTTCGTACAGTAACTGTTTCGGCAGTCGACTGTGACATTCTGACGATGTGGCCAGACCATCTGGCTTGGGATTTCTGCAGGAGAGTGTAGATGCTGGGAATGCTGGCCCTTTCCAGGACCTTTGTGTCTAGGACTTTGTCCTGCCACCTGATGTGTAGGAGTCTGCGGAGACTAAGGTGGAAATGATTGAGCTGTTTGGTGTGTCTGCAGTAGACAGTCCAGGTCTCACACAGGCATATAGCAGAGTGGTTAGTACCACAACATGGTAGACCTTCAGCTTGGTGGCGAGGCTTACTCCTCTCCGCTCCCAGACAAGGAATAAAGCCTTACACCTCTTCCTCCTTTGTTCACACACACACACACACACACACACACAATGGAGAGGCTGAGAGGGGAAGGGGACAGGTAGACAGACAGACAGACAGACAGAGACAGAGAGAAAAATGATGTGAGAGAGAGAGAGAGAGAGAGAGAGAGAGAGAGAGAGAGAGAGAGCGAGCGAGAGAGTGTGAAAGATAGGGAGACCACAAAAAAGAGAGCGAGTGAGCGAGAGAAAGAGAAAAGAGTGTGTGAGAGAGATAGGGAGAGCAAGAGAGTGAGAGTGTGTGTGTGTGAAAGAGATAAGGAGAGCGGGACAGAGAGAGGGAGGCAGAGGTGAGAGAGAATGGGGAGAGACAGAGAGCAAACAATGGTTAAAAAAATGTGCTCAAGACATGCCACAAAGTTATTGCTTGAAGCAATACATTTATTTTGTAAAACAACACAAGGATACATTTAAAATGTTTATAATGACATTTCCAAACAAAAAAATGATTTGGTCAAATGAATCAGCATACACTTAGAGATGTATATTTTACACTACTCAATTAAAAATCAGATATTTAGGTAAAAGTTTGACTGTGCCTTAAGAAAAACAGTCCTCCCAAAACTTAATGTTTAGTCTTAATTGGGTGTGTCAATTACATCAACATTGCCCTCCTATAATGATTTGTTCCTGTTCTGCTGAGAAACAGATCAATTCAATTAATAATATCTTTTAAAACTACAAATTAAAGATGTGCAAATCTTCTTAAAAACTGAAAATCAGATATCTAGAAATCAAAATTAGCACCCATAATTGTTGATACAAAGCCATTTTCATCTGAAGGCGGACTCCCGCTGGGAGGTCGTGGGTTCGAATCCCATCAGAAGTCATGTGGGTTTTTCTGCCCTGACCGGCTCCTACCCAGAGTTGAGTTTGCTGCGGGCTCAGTTGGGAAGACTGGGACCACACAGTCGAGTTTCATCCACTTAATGGATGCGTTTCTGAGAGTGTTGCTCAAATTTCCTGACCAACTGCAGGTGTCTGTATCTCTCGGGCCTGGTTGACGCCAGGGATATATTATGAAAGGAAGCGTAGAGTACAGCCTGTCATGTAGTCTCAGACCGAAATGGAAATCCGTAGCATCATCTTAATCATCCTCATTCTCATCGATCAGCATAAAAAAAAAAAAAAAAAAAGTCTCAAATTCTGTGGCCCTTCATGCCCTGCTCTCATGGTGACCTCAATTTCGACGTCCTCTCCACGTCTGTGCCTTGGTTTGGTTCCGTCGGGGTCACGGTATCGGCGAGTCCATGGGGGCTGTCGTTGGACGGACATGGTGGCGCCCTCCGGAGGGAGAGCTCACTCACGCCGGCTCCGCGACTAAGCAATTATTGTCGTCAGTAGGGGGCTTAGTAGGTGGTGTCCTGCGTATGTTAGATCAGAACAGGCGCCACTGAACACCACTGAAGTGACTCGGCAGCAGTGCAGTGTCTCCTCCGGTGGGTTGCCTCTTGACGACTTGACATTGACTGCTCCCTGTGTGGATTGCCGGTGCCGGGGGGGCTGTGGTGGGGCCGACCGGGCTGTGGCTGTGGACGGGGTGTCGGAATGAGCGGGTGGGTGGGTGCACTGCCTCTGAGGTGGCGCAGAGGTTGGGAAACAGTAACATACATTTTTTTCTTCTTTTTTTTTTTTTTTTTTTTTTTGAAGGTCTTTTCCTTATAATCCAATGAAAACAGAAATGTTTATCAAAAACAAAATCATCTATTTGTCATCCACTTTTTATACTCTGGGTGAAAAGGTTATAAAAAGTAATGAGCTAAGCAGTTTGATTTACACACTACCAACAACATAGGTCTTACAGGACCCATACACTGCAATCTTTACTAGATGTCACTTTTGACTACGATCTCAAAAAAGACATGTCTCTCACAGTCTATGCATTTCACATAGGCTTTATCCGTCTCAGCCTCTGCTGCTGAAGCGGGTCGTCTAGACCCACGCATTTCAAAGATAATGCCCCTGTGAAACGTGTGAACTATGAGAGATCCACATCATCAGGCGTGTTCTGTCAAAAACAGTCTGGAACAGGTTAAAGAGAACACACATAAGGTCCCCAAAATGAAGAGGGGTTAGGACCCCTGTTAACCAATCAGCCAAGGTGACTGACAAGAGATGAAAACATTGTAACAGTTCTGTGTTGAATATGTCAACACGATTTAGGAAAATGTGATGCACCAAGAAAATGTTTGATTTACTCAAGATCAATCATGTACAAGATCAGCAGCGCGGTCTCAGAATCCACAGACCCAGTAACCTCACTCAGCATGGCAGAAAATGAAGTCACTCCACAATCCAACAAACCAGCCACCAACAGAGACCAAGGCAAATCTTTAATCCCCCTTTCTCTCCCCAATGATCAATGACAAAATACAACCAGCTCACAAAAACTATTACATTTTTTTCATAATAGTAGTGGAGGGAGGGGTAGACACACTGCCCAGAGAGCACTAACAATATGAACAGATTTGTTGCTGATCCAAGTTGCTAGTTAAATTATGTTAAGGTGCAGATGAATCCTCCAGCAGACACCAGTCCGGTGGGAGCCGGAATAGCTCAGTTGGTAGAGCGCCCGACTCGCAATCTTGGTGATCCTGGGGTTGCGGGTTCGAAACTCTCGCCGGGGGCGTTTCGGTACAGGGGGATTTTTTCCCTCGGAGTTAACATTGGTTCTGACTCCATTTCCCATACAGTCCTTTGAATGAGACTATAAACCGAGGTTCCGTGTGTGAACGCACGCATAACATCTTGCACACACGTAAAATCCCATCACCAACATTCGGAAGAGTAGGCCAGTTTGGCCGTTGGTGGATGACACGTTACACATCGCATGCACCCTGAGTGAGAAATGGAAAGAATGAAGGAAGTAAGGAAAATGAGTGATCGATATTGAACGATACTGACTGGATGACACGGGAAACGACTGAATGAAGCGCCAGCTGGCAGCTCTTCAGTCGGCACTACCCAGGTAGGCAGCCCGTTGTGTAAACGAGTGTTGATTGTAAAGCGCTTAGAGCTTGGCGTCTAGCCAATCTAACAGGGTATATGCTGATGATTCACATCTGTTAACTCTAAGAAAATGAGAGTTACTAGAAAACAATGTTTATTATGAAAGCAACTCCATGGAAATGTCCTTGGTATGAGAGAGCAACATACATGGTATGCAAGCAATGCTCCTGGTATGTTTTTGGTGTGAAATTATGACCTTGGATATTCTTGGTAAACTAGCAATGTCACAGTCTTGGTATAAAGCAACATCCTTGGTAAATTTTTTCAGTATGAAAGCAAGCTCCTTGGAATGAAAGCAATGTCCGTGGTAAGAAAACAATGTCTTTAGCATGAAAGCAATATCCAACCTCCATCTAAAGAGTAGCCATTGTGCTGTGGGCAAAGCAAGCACAAGAACCAGAGGAAAGGGGCTGTCCGCTTGTTGAATCAAACCATCTGAAGGAGAGGGGTGGAGATACAATCCGAGCCACCAGCAAGTAGCAGTGCTAAGTACATCTCCCTTTTCACCTGTGTCTTTGATACAATCCTAAGCGCACCAGCAATGAGCATGTACTGTGTAGTGCTATTTAGTACTTCTCCCTGTTCACCCATGTCAATGATACAATCTTTGGAGCCACTAACAAGTAACAATGCTTAGTACTTTCTCCCTGTTCACCCATGTCAATGATACAATCTTTGGAGCCACTAGCAAGTAACAATGCTTAGTACCAACATATTTTTTTAGGCTATAAGCCACCACAGTGGTACCCCCCTTATACGGCCTTCAAAAATCATTGTATGACCCAAAAGATGGGACATCAAAAAAAAAAAAAGGGAACAAAACCTGAAATTAGGGTACATATGGAGGTGCGCCTTATATACAGATACTCTTTCAAATAATAGTACTTAAACAGTAAAAGTGAGTTGTCCACACTAAAAAGCAGTAAATCATAGGGAAAAAAGATGACAAGCCATATAATACATAGCAAGTTAGTCCTGTAATAGATGAACCCAGGAATCTGTATGTGTCCAACAATAATCCACTGTATTTTCAAAAAGAGCATCATTTTATTTTGCTGCAGTGCTTTCCTTAAAATTTTAAGTCAAGTCAAATGATAATGCTGGGAAAATTGAACATAACAAATGTCAATAATGCAGATATAGTGAAAAAGAAAAAACAATACAGAAAATCCAGGATAAATTATGGCAGTATTTGAAACATCAGTATTAGAATCTGATAGTGGAAATCTATTCGACTGCATTCATTTGAACTGCAAACTAAGTTACAAACGCAAGACAATACACATCATGGATCTAAAAATATGGCATACATTACCAAAGCTATCAGCCCATAAACCTAGGATATGCCTCCGACGTGGGCTTACCAGTACGTTTTTCGTACACAGGACCGGAGAAAAACAAACCTGAATACAAAGATAAATATGAAACCTATACATGAAACCTACAACACACGCAGCACGTATGTAGTTCATGAAAAATATATAGAAAAGCATTTACAGCAAAATAGATACTTTCACACATCCTAGGACAACAAGCATCAATAACATTAATGCCCCATTATTGGACCCAAATAAAGAGACATCAAATGGCTTTCTTGAAAAAAAAAAAAGTGGAATGAGCTGTGGAGACAGAAAAAACAGCAGAGGATAGCAAAGAACCCTTAAAGAAAAGGCAGAGTCATAAAGAGTGACAGAAAAAGAGGAAATTACTAGCACAGAATCTCCAGTAGGTGGGGATACTATTTCTACAAAAGAACCCCCGGCAACCCAACGGGGGAGAGTGTGGGTCAGTTAAATTCAGAAAACAAGTTTATAGACTGCCTTTGAGGGAATGCTTGCTTGCTTTGTTCCAATCAAAATCAGCAATAAAGTCAACAGGGCAACAAACCCCTGAAAGCAACAGCAGCTTACAAATTCAACCATCAATTTTCCTTCGAATTTCGCACCTGACCCTGTTGCAGATTTGTCCCAAAGTGTAAACTTTCATCAAGTCCGAGAAATTTTGGCCTGCTTGTTGCAATGCAGAATGAATCTGTGCTTTTGTCACTGTGAGCTGCTTTTCCTGCCCTTTTTAATGAGATCAGCACAGCACCTGAAGATTCTACCCTTGTCTTCATCTGTAAACACATCAGGCTTGCCAAAAGTACTTGAGCGTTTAAGTTGTTTTGTCTGATCAGCAGTAAACAGCCCAGCCTTGTCAAAAGAACCTGAGGGCATGCACTGCTTCTGCTGAGAAGTTTTGCTCACCTTACCAACACTCTCACTGACCTGCTCCTGCAGTTTCCGAAGACTGCTGGCTGACTTCATTCAAACGACCAGATGGAGTGACATCTAGATCTTCATCACTATCTGAATCAATAGGATCATGGAATGTTTGAAAAGTTTTTCTGAACTTTGCTGTCAGTATAGAACCAGTGCTGGTGTCATAATGCTTGTCGGCAGTGAGAACTGAGTGATCCATATGTCTAGCCATGTCTTCTTTGTCACCAGAGTGAAAGTCTTTTCGCTGACGAGACTTGGTGACCAAAGTCTTTCTGATAAGAGTGAAAGTCATGTCCCCTACATCAAGATGAACCATTGCCCCAAAATCTGCCCATGCATCTTTCAGGAACTCACCTATCTCGCCAACACTTGCCCTGCTCCCTGACCTACGACAGAACACCTGCTCTGTGGTGGGATGAAGCGCAGGTCTGGTATCTGATATGTACTTTTGAAGCACTTCAAATTCTGATTCTGAACAAAATACACCAGCCGCGCCTGACACCTTGAAAGTTTTACCCTCTCCCACAAGAATGACAAAGCCATCATCTTCTTTTCTGGCCTTCTCCACGTCCTCACAAGTCATGTCACAAAACACACCAGCCCTCTTGCCATTTTTCAGGGCCATGTCTAGAAGAAGGTGTCTCCCAATCCTGTGTGCCTTTTCCTGCAAGCCATCATCATCATCCCTGCTATCAAACCCCTTGCATAATGAGCGGACAACTTTCATTTTCAAATACTTGTTGATGTGTTCAAAATCAATCACATTATCTCGGTCATTCAGTTTTTTTCTCTTTTGCAGCTCCAACAAAGCAAAACCTGTGACAGTAGTTATGCACCCTTTCAGGCTCAGCCTAAGAGCATCAACTTCACTCTTGCTCAGAAGCAGAGGCTTCCTAGACTCTACAAAGTCCACAAAATGCGAGAAGGCACACAAGTAGTTCTTCACTGTTCCCCATGACTTACCTTTTTAGCTTTTCAACAACAGATGGGGTACCTTTTTGGACTTCCTGTCCGATAGATCCCAAGATGCAGAGCAGAAACATGAAACTCTTTGGTACCCAAAGTCGTCTCAAGAACGTTCTGAACCATTTGTTTACACTTTTTGTTTTGCTTGCCTTTGCTCTTTTTTTTATGTTCATCCAAAAAATCGGGAATGTAATTCCCACCCTCTATGGACTGATACCAGGACAAAAATTCATCAGACAGAGATTCTGCTGTGTGAAAGTCTGGTCTGCGAGAGTCAACTGTTTCTGATGATGCACTTAACTTTATCCGCTTAGACAAAATTTGGGCATGATGTTTATCAAATCTATGCACCTTTGATTGCAAGTGCTTTTCTGGTCTGGTTTCCTTTCCAAGAACAACCTTGCTCAGAACAGTTATATACGTCCATGTGCGTTTTGGCTTTTTTTTGAGTTTTTGCAATAAGGACGGAATTTCAAAATCCGCACACATCTTTATGTACCTGCATTATATGTCGTTTTAAATTTACTACTTCCCCCGAACAGTTTTCAAAGCAGCAACCTCTTCTCTTCCTCTTCCTCTGGAATCCTCCTTCTGCCGTCTGGCTCTGGGTGTTGAACGTCTACGATTCTGCATATGCGGTTTGGAGCCCTCTACTTTTTCTTCATCTTCACAGCTCTGCTCGCCCTTCTCATTACCTGTAAGGAAAAAGAAGAATGCAAGACATATAGATTTCTTCCTTGTTTCTCTTTCACCTTGGTGACTTTTCTTTTTCACATTCAAGATGAATACAAAGCCCTTGTCAGAAAATAATTTCACCATTAGGAAATGAAACCCAGTTTCAAGATTAAGGATTATAGGTCCAGCATGGGCAGTGGGTGAATGCTTTGTGCCACCATGTGGGGATGCCGCAGTATCTTTTGTACAAATAGTTGCACCTTCTGGAACTTCAGGCTTGTAACTTTCTCTACTCTGCGCCTCTCTTTGACTCTGGCTTGTCACTTGGTGTCCTTTTATCTACATACATGCATGAGAATGAAACACTTAAAATTTTAGACACAAAGTCTTTCAACACGAAATGGCTAAACTAAGCAAATAAAACTGTAGAGAGGAATACTCATTTCAGCAGCAGCAAAGATAACAATGGCGGGTCATTGTATTGCCTGGTAGCTAAAGCAAGGGGTTTCTTTGGACCCTAATCTAAAGAAATACGGCTATCTGGAGCGAATTGAAGGCTTATTCACTTATATGATATGGTATGATCAAAGAAAAAAGGTTAGTGGCACATGGACCCCTCTGTGCCATGGCGACAGTTACTAGTGGATTGTCCTGGTATTGCAGTACCTCTGGGGCACAGCATGACATGGAGACGGTCTCTAGACAATAAGGGCTGAACAGCCAATAGGACATTAATCTCCCTAACTTTAACATACATATGCACCCACACACACACATACACAAAGTATCAGTCACGATTTTGAGTCAATGGAACTTCTGCTGCTTTTTTTTTTTTTTTCTACACACGAATCAACAAAAAAAAAATCAGTTACCTTCTCTGACTTGCCCATCGTATTTACAGTTGACTTCCCTCACAGGAGAGTAGGCATGGTCTCGTCTACAACAAACACAGCCACAAAAATTATACATACATGTTTGGAAAATCTGATTGTCTGGTTCAGTACAATTTATTATAATCATATCATTTCACAGATACCATTTGAAGTCAGTTTATTACAACTTAGACTGACTGTCATGTTAAAATGTTTTGTTTTATCTCACTGATTAAATTGTTTTGATTTACATCAATAGGTAACTGGAACGTTGGCAGCTTAAGACCATAAGTCAAGACCAAGATGCATGGGTCTCAGCCGTTACGGATTCTAAACAGCACTTTGTAACACTAAATAATAAGCCTATTCAGTGTGCATATTGAACTTTTTAAATACCCCCCCCCCCCCCCCTCCTCACCCCACCGTGTCTCCCCCTCCAGCACCTCCGTTCCCCATTACAAAAACCCCCTCCCATTAATGACCTAATTTTGGGTGTTTTTTTTAAGGCCTCATCAGGGGAGTTTGACTTATTAATCACACTGTAGCTTCCAGCTTATCAATTTATTAAGTACTTGGTGAAAAAGATTGTGTTATGTCTGAAAAGATAGTAAACTGAAATCATTCAGTCCATGACCTTAAAGTTGAAAGTAGGTGACACAAAATGTTATCCTATTCCACAACAGCAATGTTAAGTATTTATTTATGCAAAGTACCCTATTTAAAGCACTGCCCAGGTCACAGGACATAATATGAATAAAGTTTAAAATGCCATATTGTACGACACCTTCTCCAGACAAATGTCTCACTGAAGTTATAAAACTAGCAAGCTTTGTCCTATTGATTTTTACAAGAGCTAAAACATTATCCTATTAATCTCTCTTCTCTTAGGACAGTTTGTCCTATCAGCTTTCAATCCTCGGTGCATCACTGTTTAAGACGACACTTTTTTCAAACCCCTCCACCTTGACTGACAACGCAGTAAGAAACTATTGCAGAAAAATGTGAATTTAAGAGTAAAATATGGATTATGTGTCTTTACTACTGCAGTCTCAAAAATACAGTAAGGTGAAGTATATGGGCGCCCACCCCCCTTATAAGACCTCAAAAATCACCCAAAATGAGGTCTTATGAGGGAAGGGTCTCATGAGGGGTGTAGTTTTAATCCTTAAATGTCACTGAGAAGTAGGTCTTATAAGTGTGGGGTGAGGAGGGGTGGGGAGGGGGGTGGGGGTGGGGGTTGGAGAGGGTAATCTTATTATTGGAGGTCTTATAATGGGGTTCCACTAAAGTGACAAACCAAGCTAAGGCAAATGATTTTTTTTTAATGAAAATACTTGCACTCTGTATTGGATTTGGTATGTGAACAAATACATTCGAGTCTTAGCACTTTGTCTTGAATATGGTGTCTGAACAAATATGTTGGAGATTACTATGATAAGGAAAACAATGTCAGAATGTGAACAAATATGATGAAATAAAGTGGATTTTCTCTAATATGACCTTCAAAAATAAAAAAAATTCAGGTCTTATAAGAGGATAGTGTATAAGAATGGGGAGAGAGGGAAGAGGACTTTTACGTGCACAAATTTAATGTGGAATAACCTTTTCACATTATTTCACACAGCATTTTTGCTGTCCGTCAGACATTTATCGATCAGTCGCACTCCATAAGTTGAAAACTAAGCGACCTGTGTCACTTTGTAAAAATTTTAAAAGAAGTTGATAAGCACCTTCTTTGTTTCATTAAACTAATAATCAACATAACTGTTTGTTGTATAAAAAAAAAAAAACCTCCTGAATGTAAAGAAAGTCACAAAAAGTAATAAATGAAACAGCAGGCACATTAGGCTTGTTGTCATTTGGTATTTGTGGACTACAATTTACATTTTGTCTAAAGAAGCTGAGTTGGTGGCAAAGTTTGTGTCTGCAAATTTTGACTAAAACTTAAAAAGTGCATTAATTTGTCCTTTTTTGGTTGAATCCAGTATTTTGTGGGTCTATTAATAATTTAATGGCTGATTACGAACTGCTTCATTTCAGAATAAATTTGTGAGATCATATTTCTGGTGGAGATTCCTTTTTTTTTCAGACAAATTTTAGACGGAGACGACCGAGTTATTTTCATGCCTATTTTCTAAACTTCTTGGGTAGAAAAAAAATTGTTCTCAAAATCGGCAGGCGCCAGTCTAGAGTCACATAATCACATTAAGCTCAGGTCATTCGGTTATGGGCAGGTTGCAAAATTGAGCTTCTTATAAGAGGAAATCCACTGCATCACCTAGACAAAACTAGAAGCAAATATCCTTTTCTTACCTTCGAATCGGCTTAGCAGACTGTTTTCTCTTTTTCGGTCTTGCTCGTTCATGTTCTTCAGGTCTAAAAAGAAAATCATGTGGTAATATTTAAGAACAGAAGCCAATTTAACAAATAAAAAAGATGTTTTGCAGTTTTACTGTGATCTATGGCACAAGTTCTGGTAAGTTATTAGAATTTACCTCTTATACAGACCTAATATCCTCACAAAGATTCTACTTCTTTTTCTTTTTTCACCCACATTTGACAACACCCCCCCCCTTCTCCCTACTGCCAAACCTCAAAGTAAAGTTTGCAGCGGTTTGTTGATTTTAAGCAAACAGAAAGTTGGTTAAATCACAGAAATCAAAACCTCTGGACAACTCTAGCCGTATTTGGCTCATTTTCTCCTTGAGCAAGCCATAAGCTGATCACTATGAATCTGTCTATTATTAAATTATTCATTTTATCAAGCCTTATATTCTTGACAGATTCAGTATATTTCAACCTACTTCTCGTCAACGAAGTCACTCTCTGAATCTGTAGAACTTGTCATTGACTCTCTCTTTTTCTGAAACAAAATAAAACATGTTAAAAAATGCTGCATATTGGAGTGATAATAGCATTTTTGCATGTCATTTCTCATTCCCCTGAAGATGAGGATGAGCCAGTGGCTTCCTACAAGGCGGGGGTAATCAAAAAGGTGATGTATGCTATGTTCCCATCCCTGACTGATAGTTCTTTTTACCATAGTTGTGTAATTTACGTACATTCTTCAGCTGTTAGCAGAGATGAGATTACAACATTGTGAAAAACGAGGAAATTTCTGACATGGGTCCAGTGTAGACTTCCAGAGGGGTTCATGAGCCTTGAGGAAGCCCTTAATCCATTTGATTCTTACAGATGGCATCTTACCGCCCAACCCCAACCTTTCTCTACTTTTCTCTACAGATCTACACTAAGATAAAATGCTTGTCATTGCACTTCGGCAGACTCAAAAAAAGGATGAATTCCTCCTAAAGGAAGATTCTCATCTCTGTGTAGGCAGGGCTCATCGACATTATTTTTCATATCAAAGTTCCTACCAGTCCACAGAAGAATATTTGCAGAGAATTTAATACAAATGTTCAAGTCATTAACTTGAGTTGGCTACGCCTGTTTTCCAGCAATTAAGAAGCCTGTATGTAAACAAGCGCTGACCTAGGAGGCCAGTGCACTCCCCCACCCCCACCCCCCCACCTAAAAAAAAAAAAAAAAAAAAAAACAAAAACAAACCCCATGGGAAAAAAAACAATTCAAGAGCAACAACACGAAACAAAATCGACTCGAGCGCGAAAGACACAAAGCAAAAACAAACCGCACACAATGTGTGCACAGACCGGCTATACATGACACAGCGTTAAGAATATTTCAACATTCTTTTACTTTTTAAAAAAAAATTAACAAAGAAACTTGTTTAACAGCTTTGTTGATAATTTTGTCTCCTTGATGATAAAGAAAGATGTCAATTTCTCTGAGAATTTATCGCGCCCCCCCCCCCCCCCCCCCCCCCCCCCCCCCCCCCAAAAAAAAGAACAAACAAACAACAACAACAACAACAAAATTAAAGAAATAAAATAAAAATCAGTGTCGGGAATCGAACCTCGGCCATTGCAGTGAAAGAGCGAAATCCTTACCACCAGACCACATGGGATCTTGGAAAGGAAAGTAAAATTGCCTTACATATGACACAACCAACAAGTCACCATGCATCGAGGTCAGGTCACGTGGTAAAGTAAGGCTGAAAAGTAAGGCTGTGAGACGCTGGTTAAGACTTTCGCCTACTTTAGTGCGACCATCTGGTATAGTCCGTGTCTGCCACATCACAATGTGGGCGTGGACGTTAAACCTTATATAAAGTTTCATTTATATGTGCATTTGTCAATGTGTTCAATCCCACCAAAATGCCTCATTTATCACCTCTACACAAAATTTCAGCCCAATTGATCGATAAACACCAGAGATATCCGGCTGGTCAAGACACAGATGGAAGGAAGGAAGGACAGACATGCAGGGTAAATCCTACACACACGCTAAAGGCTAGTGCAAATACAGCTTAAATGTTACAATGTTTTAAGGTTCTTAAAAGAACTATCTGGTGATTAAAGCTGCTAAGTTTAGCACACTCATTGCAATAAAATACAAAAAGCAGGTAAAACATGAGATCGGCCTTTTGAAACATACACAAAGATATATAAACATATAAACAATAAGATGGTAAAACTTGCTTCAAAATTCAATAATTAATAAGTAATACAGAACCAGGAGAAACTTAATGTTATAATTTTTAAAGATAAATTGTCTTTGCTGACGACATGAATGACTGACTGTGGTTATGATGACAATATGATTATGTCAATGCACAGAAATCACAAAAACAGAGAAATCAATCCAGTCAAGTCAATCAATGCTCTTGAATGCTGAGCTAGAAAAAAAATCACAGCACACAGACAGAAAATTGTGAACAACACAAACTAAAACCTTTTCAAATCTTAAATAAATGTCAGCGAACCGCCCAGAGAAACATGGACAAACGAGCCACAAGACAAACCACAACGCGTTTCGACCTCTTAGGTCTTCTTCAGGTGCAACAAACATGAAACAAATAACGAAAATGCACTTAGCTTTGATCGCGCTTCTGTGTTCAGCGCAAGAAAGAAGGCGTTGAATGAAAACGAGGCTGTTGGAAGGGAAATAATGTGCGAGTCAAAGTCGTAATGATGATAATAATATTACTGATAGGAATATTAATAATGGTCAAAAATATTATATATATATATATATATATATAAAAAAAAAAAAGACAAGATTACTACCAGTCTTGGTGTCAATAAGTAGGTATGGGAGAAAGGAGAGTGGGTTAGAGGATTCTTAAACAGCAGGGTTGCCATGGCAACAGTCCCGGAGGCTAAGGCGATGGTGATGTCAATGCTACAGGTGGTAGTATCAATACTAGCAATATTATTACTGAATGGTACTACTAACAACGATAGTGAAAGTTAAGGTAATAAAAGCACGATACAGAAATAAATTTAGAATATACTTTTTTTAATAATAATCAAAAAAATAAATATGAAACATGAAAAGAAAAAGAAATTGAATAATAATAATGATAATAAATGCATTAAAAAAAAATAATAATGGTAATAGAGTAAATAGATGAACAATAAAATAAAGATTAAAAAAAAAATTAAAAAAATAAATACAATGTTAATATTTATGGTACTAAAGGTATTAATTCTGATAGTAAGGAGGGAAACAAACAAATAAAAACAAAACAACGACAACAACAAGGGGAGGAGAAAGAGGGGAGGACAGGAAGAACAGAAAGGAAACAGAAGATATAAGTTATGGGAAGGATGGAATCCAATAGGTATATGAATAATTACAGTAATAGTTTTGTTAATAATTGTGATTGTAACTCTACAGTAATGGTAGTGATGCAGTAGGAGGCTAGAAAAGTGGTAAGCTGAAATGTTAGAAATATTTTAAAGAATAATGATTACATTAATGAAAGTAGTAAATACGACATTTGTAATACTACATCCATATGA
>JADBJO010014650.1:0-20000 GCA_016801955.1 Conus betulinus
TCCCCACTTTGCCCCACAATGAATGTCCCCACTTTGCCCCACATATGAGTGTCCCCACTTTGCCCCACATATGAATGTCCCCCCACATATTGCTTCACATATGAATGTCCCCACTTTGCCCCACATATGAATGTCCCCACTTTGCCCCACATATGAATGTCCCCACTTTTGCTCCACATATGAATGTCCCCCACTTTGCTCCCACATATGAATGTCCCCACTTTGCTCCACATATGAATGTCCCCACTTGCTCCACATATGAATGTCCCCACTTTGCTCCACATATGAATGTCCCCACTTTGCCCCACATATGAATGTCCCCACTTGCTCCACATATGAATGTCCCCACTTTGCTCCACATATGAATGTCCCCACTTTGCATATGAATGTCCCCATATGAATGTCCCCACTTTGCCCCACATATGAATGTCCCATTTTGCCCACATATGAATGTCCCCACTTTGCTCCACATATGAATGTCCCCACTTTGCCCCACATATGAATGTCCCCACTTTGCCCCACATATGAATGTCCCCACTTTGCCCCACATATGAATGTCCCCCCCACTTGAATGTCCCACATATGAATGTCCCCACTTTGCTCCACATATGAATGTCCCATGTGCCCACATATGAATGTCCCCACTTTGCCCCACATATGAATGTCCCCACTTTGCCCCACATATGAATGTCCCCCACCCACATATTGTCCCCACTTTGCCACATATGAATGTCCCCACTTTGCCCCACATATGAATGTCCCCACTTTGCCACATATGAATGTCCCCACTTTGCTCCACATATGAATGTCCCCACTTTGCTCCCACATATGAATGTCCCCACTTTGCTCCACATATGAATGTCCCCACTTTGCTCCACATATGATGTGTCCAACTTTGCACCACATATGAATGTCCCCACTTTGCTCCACATATGAATGTTCCCACTTTGCTCCACATATGAATGTCCCAACGTTGCACCACATATGAATGTCCCCACTTTGCTCCCACATACGATGTTCCAACGTTGCTCCACATACGATGTTCCAACGTTGCACACCACTACACAACATTATGAATGTTCCACATATGTTGTTCCAAGGTTGCACCACATATGAATGTCCCCATTTGGTCAGAGTGACCTTTCTTGCCTAGTTGTGTGTAAACAGCTTTATAGCTACACTGATTAAGAATATGAAAATACATTTCTTCTTCTTCTTCTTCTTTCTTCTCCTCTCTCTCTTCTCTCTCTCTCTCTCTCTCTCTCTCTCCCCTCTCTCTCTCTTGCTCGCTCGCTCGCTCTCCTCCTCCCTCCTCTCTCTCTCAAACATCAGTCGCACTGCCGTGAATCAAGTCAGTCTTTCTTTCTCTAACAAATCAATTTAATTGCCATAAATCAGGCCTCTACAGTGCCTGCGTCACGTTTACCGATTTATGATTTCATACTGCTCACTCAAGGAAACACACACACACACACACACACACACACACACACACACACACACACACACACACACACACACCCCGCACGCAAATACGCACATAAAGACACACGCTTGCATACACGCACACCCACACATACATACATACATACTCTGTCTCTCTCTCTCTCTCTCTCTCTCTCTCTCTCTCTCTCTCTCTCTCTCTCTCTCTCTCTTGTGTGGATAAAAGGTACCGTTATACCACTTGACTGAAAATGAGAGAGGTCATTTGCCTGCAGTTGACACACATGTGATGACTAGATTCGACAGCAGAATGGAAGGCACAGGGACAGTGGGGAAGAACAGGTGTGTGTCGATACAAGCCTGACGACAACAACCTGATAACAGGCAACAGAAAGTGTAGGCAGCAGTCAGTACTAGCACTGGCAGACGACTTACCAATTTGTTAAACTTTTGTACACGTTGACACTTACTTCATGAGCACCCTTAGGCTTTAACACCCCCACCTCCACTTTATGCTATTTCCAGACCCCCCCCCCCTCCTCCTTCCTTCCCCCTCGTGACTGTTTTTTTTTTTTTTTTTTTTTTTTTTCCCCGAAAGGCAGCCCTCTGACCTTTATTACTGCGATGATGTCTGCCAGTTTCGCACTGACCACAGAATCGCCTCTCAAGGTAAAATGTTCATTTCAGAGATCTCTTTCCGTCAGGAAGTGTGGACGCTGTTCTTTTCTTTCTTTCTCTCTTTTTTCATCCAACAGGTCAATAACATATTGGAAACGTGCGTCATCAGCATGACTAATATTTTGACGTCACTTGTATGACGTTCTACGTGATAATATGTGGCTTATCTCAGGTCTAAGTAAACTCAATCAACTTATATCCCAAACGATGTCGTAACAGGGTCTACTTGCCTTTGAGCTTGTGTTGGATGTGTACCTCTACAGGGGCGTACCACTGCAGCACACCCCCTCCACCCTTTAAACACAGATCTGTCTTTCAAACAATAGCAAAAACAGAATTGCTGAGCTGCCAACGAAGAAACAGACACAGCGCGTTTTGACCTACTGGGTCTTCTTCAGGCAGGACATACAACATTACAAAAAAAAAAAAACAAAAAAAAAAAAACAAAAAACTTACCAACCAACCGAACAAACAAAAAAAACAAAAAAACAAACAAACAAAAAAACAAAAAAGCAAACAAAGGGCGAATAGGCATTCACTTACCTTTAATATGGGTGCAAAATTTGGTCTTTGGTGGGCAATTAAAACTACGGAATGGATCTGAAGGGGGAAGCAGCTGAGGGGGAGAGGACATAGATCAACATAATGATAATGATGATGGTGATGATGATGATGTTGATGATGATGATGATGATGATAATGATGATGATGATGATGATAATAATAATGATGATAATAAATAACTATAAAGGCTTTATTATCATATAAGAATAATACTAACAATAAGATATTAGTGATGTTAATAATGATAATAGCACAAGAAGAAGATAAAGAAGAAAAGAAAGAAGAAGAAGAAGAACGAGAAGAATATATACAGCAATGGTTACAACAGAACAACAACAACTAATAATGATATATATATAATAATGGTAATAAAAAAAAAAAGATAATGGTAGATGCAGTAAGATAGAATTTAGGAAATATACAAATAGTTATGATAAAAATTCTAAGGAAATATACGAATAGTTATGATAAAAATTGTAAGAGTAAAATTATTTGTAATGTCTCTTTAACGAGTTTTTACATCTGCTCGACTCCCTGTCTGGAAATAAAAGGCGTTTGGGCAGCAGGTTTTTATCATCTCTTCTATTTTGCATGCCCTGCACCAACCTGAGAGCCTTTCCAGCTTGTGGAGAGGTGTTCAGTGTTTAAGCTGAGGTTTTATGAGTAATCATTAATCCTTGTGGATTGTTGTCTACCGGTCCTCATAGGCTGTGTCTTTTGCACGACTGCTTTTGGAATTTTTGACCCAAATTTTAGCTTCCCATTTTACTTAAAATTCTTAGTTTTTTTTCTTCCACTGAGTGCTCTTGTTTGTTTTCTGGAGGCGCTTATCTTGTCTTCAGGGAAACTACTTTTCGAGAGTTTTCTTTTTGCTTACAGTGAATTGGTTCTCTCTAAGTAAGTAACCGGGATCCCGTAGTAAGCCTGACGATCTCTTCACTGAGCGAAACAGCTGTCATTTGCTAGGCCTGCCGACCTCCTCTTTGGAAGAACAATGCATCAATAAAATCACTCGCTGAAGGAGGGCTTCCTGTCATACCCCTTTCCCTTTTCTATGTCTGTTGTCCAGTGAAGGGTCCGCTCTGATCATTTGGTTGGTCACACTGGACCTTTGGAAGAACAATGCATTAATGAAATTACCCTTTCCCGTCTGCGCACTCTATCAACAGAAAACTATAAAATATGTTGCCCCCCAAATTCTTCTGAGCAATTTTGAAATGGTCACTTGTCAATCCCCGAAAGACAAAATTTCCTCATGAGCAGATTCATTACAATCTTGGGTCTATCGGGGTTTTCTTTGGCTGACTACATGTATGTCGATAAGTGGTAATGTGTTCTGTTTCTGTGCACGTTCATTTGCAAGGAGTATGACTTTGTCGAGCGGATTCAGTGTGCTCGTCCTCAACCTTACGATAGCTGACTTTCTGATGGGTGTCTACGTTGCCATCATTGCAGTAGCAGATAAACAGTTCCATGGCAGTTATCTCCAGTTAGATGACACCTGGAAAGACAGTATAGCCTGCAAAGTGGCCGGGTTTCTCTATGTCTGTTGTCCTGTGAAGTGTTCGCTCTGATCATTTGGGTTGATCACAGTGGACCTTTGGAGGAACAATGCATTAATGAAATCACTCGCTGAAGGAGGGCTTCCTGTCATACCCCTTTCCCTTTAAACGTTAGTCTGTCTTTTAAAGCCAGATATTTTAACTACAGCTGAGTTTGTTTGATCTTCTCCATGTCTGGGAACTAAAGAAATTTAGGCGCAGGTTTTATTATCACCTTTTCTATGGGTGCGCATGTGCGTGATGGCGCGCGCCTCTGTCTGTCTGTCAGCCTCTCTTTGTGTTGCGCGCGCGCCCCCGTGTGTGTGTGTGTGTGTGTGTGTGTGTGTGTGTGTGTGTGTGTGTGTGTGTGTGTGTGTGAGAGAGAGAGAGAGAGAGAGAGAGAGAGAGAGAGAGAGAGAGAGAGAGATGGGGATTTAATGCATTGTCCACCGACCCATAGCAAAAACAACAACAACAACAACAACAAAACAACAAAAAGAAATGAAGCGAGATTATAAACATGTAATTACAACACAAATACCACATTGCAGTCGCTGAATTGCATCTTTATTATCCAGAACAGAAAGGTGCGACATTATAGGAAAAAACATCACCAGCAGATTTCCTTTCATCCTGACACAAACAAATCTTCTCTTCCAACGGTATGGCATTACAAGAGGAACGTGAGAACTTAAGGGCGCAGACTATATTTACATTCTCCATCTATAAAACTTTGTAAACAATAAACAAGTAGGGTAACTCTTGCTCCCATAAGAAAACCTAACTCAGAGTAACTTTTATTCAAGACTGGCACAGCCTTTTAAACTTGAATGAAGTCAGACAAGCCCAAACACGAACAATCTAACAGTGGGGGAAAAGCAAGCGCAGGCCAACAGCTCCTCCGTAAAGTGTAGGGGCAATCTTTTGGCCTATGCCTGAGGATCCACCCAATGATGCAAAGGAGATCAAAAGACAAACACAAAGTAAACAAATCAAATGCGTAAATAACGTAAAACAGACAGTTGAACATAATTTACCTCATAGCGGACAAATGAACTTCTTCCCGTAGAGGTCGCTGGAAAGGTGCTTCGGCTTTGGATGAAATGTCATCATGGAAAAAAGTTTTTATTTCAAAATGTATGCTGAAGAGCAAAACTAAAGTCACTGAACCGAGAAACCAACGGAACAAACAAGTTACCAAACAATGCGTTTGACTTTGGGGCTTCTTAATGCCGACAAACATAAAATGACAAAAATAGCATAAAACTTTCAGTTTCAAACGCACACATAGCAACTATGTATTAAGCTGGAACACCCATTTGTTATGTTAGTCGCGGGTTCATTGAACTGTCATAGTTTTCTGTGGTGCCAGCAAACCAAGAAAGCCAAGACCTAGGACCCGTCATTGTTGTAATGACATCCCCTTCGTCTGGCTACATGACAATGAGAGCAAATATGAGTCATGACGGCCCTGCGTACGTGTGGGGATATTTGTCTGTTCCGATCAGAAATACGGCCATACTCAGTTTCAAACAAATCAAGTTGCAAGAGCCTTTCATCACCCTACATCGTCATTTCCAGCAGTTTGATCGACCAGTTAACGATCCTAGGGTAGCACAAACTACTGTATGGAGTACACGTTCTTCTAAATCTGCGATTGCATATGTATGCAATGCCACAACACTGAGTCTTGAAGTCAAGACAGAATCATGCATCATGACTCATTGCTTTCAACTTTCCTTTACCTTCTTCCCAGACAGTGAAGCTCCTCAAAAGTTGCCTACTGGTTTCTGGAACTGCACAGACACTCGTTATTCCAGTTTCCGTCACCACGTGGAATGTAACTTGGAGGCAGAGTGTGAGGATGGACAGGACGAAGCAGGGCACTGTCCCTTCAGCAGTCCTGACTGTCAGGGCAAGATAGCCATGTGTGGACGGTGCTACTCATTTGTACGCGATCTGCCTGGATTTGATGCTGATAGTATAGATATAAAAAAAGTAATCGACGAGCATTGTTATTCTTTGGGGGCACAGTAGGTTTACCTTTATGTGTGATGGATTGGTTTGGTTTAGTTTTTAACATGACAGGGGTCTCTGGGAAGAAGCTGTCTTATTTCTGGGTTGGTATGATCTCGAATGATTTGTCATTTCCTCCAATGTACAAACATGAGTTGTTTCAGGACAGAGTAGTGCTTTATCATACATTTCGTTATTGTGACTGTGGAATCTATCAAGGTGGGCGGAGTATACATTGTCATCATTCGACATATTCTAAATATATGATATACGTGCCATCTCCCTGTGTGCGAAAATATGGCATAGAGAAATCATTGAACGGTACAGTTTGTGCATTCTCAACTAATAGGACTGGTGCACAGTCACTTCATCGCAAACCAGTCTCATTAAACAGCTCTCAGTTTGTGTTGCCTCGGCAACAAAAACCCATGACGTTATGTGACGGTGGTCATGTGACATACACCTTTCTTCTGTGTGGCTTGAATCAGTTGAAATTGCGCACTCAAGGTCATACATTTCGTCATATTCACAATGACTCCTCGCATTACAATTGTTTCTTTTCTCCCGGTAAGAACACCATGTTAATCCCTACATTTACATGCGGTGATGGCGTCACCACTCTGTCATATACTCTGGTGTGTACTTTTGCATCCGATTGTGGAGATAACAGCGATGAATCATTCTGTATACATCCTGATTGCATCAACATGTTTACATGTGATAATGGTCAGTGTCTTTCGTATACTAAGGTGTGTGATCAAAAACACCCAATTGTCAGGATCACTCAGAAGAACACAACTGCAGTGTGTACAGAGAATGGCTTGTGCATTACCCATTCTTCCCCTCTCCTGCGTTGGTCAGTTTTGATGGTATTACGAAGTTTCACTCACACCCAATGTATTTCAACGAATCTGCCCTGGCACCCATTATCGTTGTCCTGGTGACTTCAATGACTGTGTGCCTGTCTACACACGATGCAATGGCATGTATGATTGCATAGATCGTATGGACGAAGATGGATGTGAGGACATGACGTGTTCAGGGGGTATTTCAGGTGCAGGGCATCCACAACCTGTCTACACACTGACCACCTGTGTGATGGCTGGCCTCACTGTCCAATGCGTGATGATGAAATAGTGTGTGATATAAGTTGTCCTGTGGGTTGCCTGTGTCAAGGCTACTCGTTCTTTTGTATCCAGCCGTTCTCCATGAGAAAGTTTCCATATATTCGCTTTTTGGATGGAACCAGTTCAGGAATAACGCTTTCTGATATCAGCCAGCTTACCTATGTTGTTCACCTTGTACTTGCTCGGTGCTCTTTGACTATCTTCCCTACCATTAAATTGTGCAATCTGAGGTTCTTGACCTCAGTGACAACGAGCTGACGCAAGTGAACATGACTGCTTTTCTGGCGTTGGGCAATTTACAAACATTGTCACTTTCTCACAACCCCATCACCTCCCTTCACACCGATTATATCATCTGTCGTTCAGCATCATTACCTGTTGCTGGTGGATCTTTCCTTCACTGCACTGGAAGTGTTTGATTCTAGAGTCTTTCAGCATTTTGTTCATATACAGAAGCTTCACTTAATGTTCACTGCCATTCATACCGTCGGTCCAAGCGGATTTCAGTTCACGCCACAATTGACTGAACTTTACCTGGATGGCAGCCCAGTGGCCAATTTCCCTCTAAATTTGTTCAAAGGTCTTTTCCATCTGCGCGCTCTATCAACAGGAAACTATAGAATATGCTGCCCCCAAATTCTTCCGATTATTTTGATTTGGCCACTTGTCAATCCCCGAAAGACGAAATTTCCTCATGCACAGATTTATTACAATCTTGGGTCTATCGGGGTTTTCTTTGGCTGACTACATGTATGTCGATAAGTGGTAATGTCTTCTGTTTCTGCGCACGTTCATTTGCAAGGAGTACGACTTTGTCGAGCGGATTCAGTGTGCTAGTCCTCAACCTTACGCTAGCTGACTTTCTGATGGGTGTCTACACTGCCATCATTGGAGTAGCAGATGAACAGTTCCGTGGCAGATATCTCCAGCTGGACGACACTTGGAAAGACAGTATAGCCTGCAAAGTGGCCGGGTTTCTGTGTCTGTTGTCCAGTGAAGTGTCTGCTCTGATCATTTGGTTGATCACACTGGACCGTTTTCTTGTCCTTCATTTTCCATTCAGAAACTTGCGATTTGAGAGAACGTCAGCAGCTACAGCTTGTCTGCTGACTTGGTCCGTGGGTTGGTTTCTGGCCTCACTGCCTTTACTTCCCATACTGTCACACTGGGAGTTCTATGGTCAAACAGGCATCTGCATTCCGCTATCAGTGGTGAAAGAAGACTTTAAAGGAAAAGAATACTTGTTCAGTCTATTTGTTGTCCTTAATTGCATTCTTTTCTTATTCATCTCTACTGGCCAAGCGCTTATCTACTGGTCGATACAGAAAAATGCTTTCAAGACAAACACGACAAATGTATCACGGGACTTTACTATTGCCAGCGACTAATCACTGTTTGCCATTACGGATTTCATGTGCTGGTTTCCCATTGGACTGTGTGGAATGTTGGCTATGGCTGGTATTCCCGTCTCTGAAGAAATAAACGTGGTACTGGCTATATTTGTATTGCCCTTGAACTCTGCGATCAATCCGTTTATGTATACCTTCAACACACTGGCAGAAAAACGGAGGAGGTCCAACGAAGCCACACTTCTGCAATGGCTGGAATCTCACCCTGACATTACTCTCGCTCAGCAGGCTGTGATATAACACCTTCTGCTGTTAATTGCAAAAAGAATATGACGAAACTAATTAAGAAGGAAAGGAAATCTTAAATGAGGCAGAGAATAGTTAAAAATAGTTAAAAGTGAAATTGATATCGAACAAGTAGGGTAACTCTTGCTCTTAGGATGAAATAATTACACACCCCAAACTCTAAACGAATGCCGTTCACGATCCTAATCGCCGGCGACAATGCCAGCTCAGTGTACATGTCTGCTGTGTGTGTGTGTGTGTGTGTGTGTGTGTGTGTGTGTGTGTGTGTGTGTGTGTGTGTGTGTGTGTGTGTGTGTGTGTGTGTGTGTGTGTGTGTGAGTGTGCGCGTGTGTGTGTGAGAGAGAGACAGAGACAGAGAGAGAGAGAGAGAGAGGGAGGGAGAGAGAGAGAGTCTTATTCACAAGTACTATCTTTTGCCCGTGACAGGTATCACACTCATTTGTCTTGGTTACCATGTTTGTTTGTGAACATGCGTGTGCTTAAATGAAAATGATAAACATCATTTCAACAGCAGTTCTTTGTTACATTTGAAAAAAAGTGAGCGAAGTGAAGGGGGGCGGGGTTGGGGGGGGGGGGGGGGGGGGGGGCAGGGCGAGGGAGGAGGATGAGGAAGGAAGACGAAGGGAAGAAAGCATAGGATAGATTAAAAGTCAAGCCATCTATACAGCCAATACACAAGCCTGGGTAGCAGAGGAAAACACAGGGAACAAAGTGGCTAAGAGTGGAATACAACGGAAACTATTGTGTCATGATGGCAAGCAGGTTAAAATGCATGAAAACTGCAGTCAGTTGTGTCCCCAGTAGAGTAAACAAAGACTAACACAAAATGTGCTGGTGGTGGGTTTGTCTGATCCATCTGAGGTATCACTGGGCTCGTTTTATTTGCAGAATCTGCCACAAATCACTACACCAATATGGACACAACATTCGTTTCTCACAAGATTGGTGACATTTGTCCTGGTGTGGACTTTCTCATGAAACAAAACAACACACGTACAACATTTCTACCGAGAAATGAATCTGATTGTGATAGCATCAACGTGAAACAGTTTACAGCAAACCAGGGAGCAGTATATGGGAAGTGTGGCGGTTCCACTGATTTCTGTAACCTGCACGTGAAGGTGTGACACGGGTATGTATGTGCGTGCTCACGTTCAACACTTGCCGTTCTGGTATGGCTACACTGACAGGAAAATGTGGACAGTTTCTATAATGTTAAAGCGAACAGGTGTCAAGAATCTAAGTTTGAAAAGTGATTATCGAATTCTTCAAGATATGTTTTGGGTGTCATCTGTAAATTCAATGTGGATTATGATCAGAAAACACGCCAACGGCTACAATCAAGATTCAAACAACTAAATTTAATAATTTATTTATAAAATCAGGACAGAACACTGCCAATATATAGCTGTACCATACACGAATAAGCGTATTCACTTCAGTACAGACCTGACATTGCATTCTGTATATGTCGTCATGGTGAGCGTTTTGCAGTCATATATACTCGAGACTTGTCTTGGTAGAGGTAAGATACAAGTGACATACAAGAAACACAATGCATCTCAAGAATACGGTGCTCGTATTTGTACTGAACGTTCCACACCAGCGTCTATGTTTCTGGCTTCATATTTCAGAGTTCACTTCACTAACAAGCATTCCAGTCTGAGGTTTCTCAAAATGTCCTTTTCTGTTCTCCCGGTCTCTGAACGCCTTTATAAATTGCCCAGTGGGTTGTTCAACTGCTCCGTGACTAATTACTCGAACTTTCATCTCTTTCTGTGGTGCAATCTAAAGACAGAGTGTGAAGATGGACGGGATGAAACAGAGCACTGTCCCTTTAGTAGCCCTGGGTGTCAGGGGATGGTGGCTTCAACTAACAAATGCTTCAAACTACTTGTATCAGACGTTCCACATACTGTACTTATGGCCAGTGAATGTCAGAAATATGGTCAGCAAATAGCTTCTGTAAAAAAACTAGAAATGAATTGGAAGAATCCCTACAGATCTTTCAAAATTATTTTCTCTTTTTCGTAATTTTGGGTTACACTTCGGGCTTGTGCTTGGGACATTTCATGTATAGTAAATTCCGTAAATGGCTTGACAATACTATAATCTACAATATGAATCACTTAGTTATGCATCGTTTCGCAGTTTCATTGTTTCCAGGTCTGATAAAATGGGCGAATGGTCTTCAAGTGGTTTGTACATAGATCCGGCGGCAGCGTTATCATCAGAAATGTTATGCGAAATGAAATTACCAGCATTTGGTGCGTTTCCCCTTAAATCAGCACCGACCCAAAAGACAGTCCACCTTCTTAGATACTAGGCAAAGTTTACTGGTTTGTTCACACAGTCACGTGATCCACACATTTTTGTACTGTGACCCCGATAGCAGCTGTGGCAACTTCTATCATTCTGAAACTTTTGTATTCCTGAATGCAAGCTCTGGGCAGGACAACACGCTATCACCTTCTGAAAGAAATATTTCATGTGGACATGGCATGTTTACTTGCAATGATGATGTTATATCACTACATTACACTTTAGTCTGTGACTTCAGACAGGACTGTTCAGACAATGCTGATGAGTCATTTTGTGAGCATCCTTATTGTCAAGGCTTTGGGTGTTCAAATGGTCAGTGTGTATTATACAGTCAACGATGTAATGAACACTCTGATTGTGTGGATGATTCTGATGAGGTTGATTGTCAACAGAACTGGGCTTCATGTACATTCTGTATTCAGTATAAAGATGTGCACATGGGGCAGCGATTTTACATCAACCTTGATGGTACTGGTTACTTTACACAACAGACGATGGAAACTGAAGACCTTTGTCCTGAATCTCATTATCGTTGTACTTCTGCGTGGCTGTACTGTCTTCCTGTCTACACTCGGTGCAATGGATTCTCTGACTGTATTCATGGAGAGGATGAGCACGACTGTCAAGAGTTTCGTTGTTCTGGGTTTTTCCGGTGTCGGGCGTCTACATTTGTCTCCATGGAGATCATCTGTGTGATGGCTGGGGCCAGTGCCCACAGCGAGATGATGAACTGATGTGCGCTATGACTTGTCCTGACGGTTGTCTATGTCAAGGACACTCCTTCCTGTGCATAAACACGTTTCCTGTCGATCTCTTTCCACAGCTTCGATACCTGGACGCCCCAGGGTCAGGGATGACACCGAATGATTTTAAAACAAATATCTATCTGATTCGTCTCAGTCTGTGTCTCGTTGCAATATCTTTAATATATCAGGCACACAGCTTCTCAACTTACAATATGTGAATCTTGAAAGCAACCATATAAATCATTTGACATGTCTTATTTTCTTGAGCTACGGAATTTGAAAACCTTACTATTAGCAAGAAATCCAATCAGGCCGAATGTAATGAATAACCCTGCAAAACGTATTCATTACTCACTAATGCGGATAGATATATCACAAACAAATCTTAATGTTCTGAACAGTGAATGGTTTATGTTTTTGCCCCTGATGAACCATTTAAATATCTCCTTTTCCGCCATTAAAGTCATTGCATCTTTAGGTTTTAAGAATATGCCTTATCTCCATGAGGTGGACATTAGATTTAATCCTGTTGAAGATTTCCCTTTGGATTTGTTATCTGGATCCAATCATATACAATATATTTTGACTTCAAATTACAGATTCTGCTGTGAACAATTTCTTCCAGAACATTCATACAAAATAGACTGCTCAGCTCCCCACACTGTTCTTCGTTCATGTACAAATCTGATGCCAACTGAACTATACAGAATTTTCTTCTGGGTGGTCAGTGTGTGCGCAACATTAGGAAACTTGGCTGGTTTTATCAGTTTATTCTCAGTCAAAGGAGAGTTTGAAAGCAATTTGTTGATGATTGCCAATTTGCTTTTTGCCCAATCTTGTTCGGGATATCACGTCAGTATTGTTGTTGTAGCCAATGAGATATTCAATCGTCGGTACATTTACTCCGAAAAGATGTGGATAAACAGCCTGTTTTGCAAAGTGGCCGAGTTTCTGTTCTATCTGTCCAGTGAGGTGTCAGTCTTGATCATTGGCTTCATCACTATGGATCACGTCATTGTCGTTTGCTTTGGCAAAAGCTTACGTACAGTGAGGACAGTTTTTGCTGAGGTCATCTTTCATAGTACCATGGTGCAATGGAACCCTAATATCCTTAATACCATTTCTTCCGAAATTGTCACAGCGGGGACTTCAAGGTCAATCAGTTCTGTGCCGCATGGCATTGATTAATCAATTTAAATCTAACCAAGATTTCCGATGGTCAAATGTCATTGCTACTATCAATTTCGTGATCTACTTGATAATAATATATTTGGACAGTTTGTGATCTATAGACGAACACCTAAATTCAGGAGTCTGCTTGATTCATCATCAAGGTCCGTGCATTCTGCGGTGTACCTGATGAGAACAGTGGTGGCCACAAACAGCGTGAGCTGGCTTTTCTCGGCTTTGTTACGGCGATGGCTACAAATGGTATTCCAATGTTCAACAATACCCATGACATGTTGGTGGTATTTGGGTTACCACTCGGCCCTGCTCTTAGCCCATTTCTGTACTTGTGGACTGTGGTCATGCAGAGACGACAGAAAGCACAAGAAGAGAAAGTTCTGACAATGTTAAAGTTACGATTGGTTGCATCTGGAAAAACAGGCAAAACAAACAACAAAAAACAAAAAGCCTGCGCAGAGCAGATAAAACAGCAAATTTATGAATACGATGAACCTGGCTTGTGGCTTAAGCACCTAACCACGTGTACTGTAGGAAGTCGCGCAGAGAAAGTACTCACAATGTTAGAGTTACGATTATTTACATGGAGAAAGGAGGCCATCAAACAAAAAGGAAACTTACAAAAAACAGGTAGAACAGCGAATTTAGAATAAATAGAAAGAAACTGGCTTGTGGATTTGGGACCACTTAGGAAGTGATATATGAGCATATCTTTTCCGCTTCGTTGTTGGACTTGCACTGTTTTGCCTACATATTAACCTCAAGTACGAGTACTGAGACAGCGCTGATTACTGGTAGACATTCTTTCATTTGTTGCCATTCTCTGTAGCCCACCGACAGCCAGCCAGGGAAAGGTCTGCTCACTTACTAATATATTATTATCCGCATCTTCTTCTGTCTACCTTATCTTCTGCCCAATACTGTGCCCTCAGAGTTAACTTTTGCCATCCTGGCTGGACCTTAGAACCAGTCCGTTCCATTTCAACTCCTGACAATGGCGCCCAGGTCGCCATGTGGGCCAATGGTTCCTCTTACTCCGAAATATTCCAGATCTTGGGGTGATATGTCATCTCCAGGGTTTGAATTCTTCTTCGGAGATCTGCAGTGTGTGTGTGTGTGTGTGTGTGTGTGTGTGTGTGTGTGTGTGTGTGTGTGCGTGCGTGCGTGCGTGCGTGCGTGCGTGCGTGCGTGTGTTTGTGTTTGTGTTGTGTGTGTGTGTGTGTGTGTGTGTGTGTGTGTGTGTGTGTGTGTGTGTGTGTGTGTGTGTGTGTGTGTGTGTGTGTGTGTGTGTGTGTGTGTGTGTGTGACATGTGTACAGAACTATGAAGATGAGCCAGTACAGCATGAGTTTATTGTGATAGAAGAAAAACATTTTCACGACAGATCGTCATCAGCTTTTGCTAGCGCTGCAACTGCTTGCACTGTTCTGGTAGGACTGCTCTCTCTCTGTCTCTGTCTGTCTGTCTGTCTGTCTGTCTGTCTGTCTCTCTCTCTCTCTCTCTTACGATTATTTTCATGGTGTAATTTTGAATGATAGCTCATTTCATGAATTATGACTGTGACGCACTATTTTTGACCGGTCCCAAATTGTGTCTGGGGACAGTTTGAGAAGGCACAAGTTTACCTGTTCACCTGTTTACCTGTTTACAGCTACTCACCCGCGTTTTGTTGTCAGTCAGGTGAGCGAGGGTTTGCATTAGTCTCTGTAGATTTACCGGCTTAGAAACATGCCCACGGTACCGATGAGAGACTCCTAGTCTTGTTTTGGTGGTAATCAGTTCCTCAGGTGTCGATGAGGCCCTGAGTGCGGCTTGGCAGGAACTGATGCCACCAGGCGGGGGGAAGAGCCCATGCCTCAGCAGCTGTCACCGTCTTGTTGACGCGGAGAGGCTGACCGCCAGGTCAGTAGTGTTATTTGTATTGTAAAGGGCCTCAGAATTCTCCGTCATGCTGCCGTGGAGAGGCCGACCGAGAGGTCAGTAGTCCGACGTATGTTGTATACCCGACCCTGAGCGGTTTTAGGGTTTTTTGCTGTGCGGGTGTGCCCTGTGGAACACCACTTGGGTCTGTGTCCCTGTAGCGTCTCTGCTTGCCGTGAGAGTACCCAGGTTGGTTCTATTGACTGACTTGGGCTTGGAGCAGCCAAGTGTGTGAACAGTGTCTTTTAGGACACACTGACTGTGCCAGCGAGGTCTGTGCTAGGAAGAAATTTGCTGTGACAGTTCTTGTGAATGTTATGTCGCTGAGAGCGACTGTTAAAGCTTTTGCTGGAAGAGGAGGTCGTTGAACTCTCTTGCATGTTTATACATAGTTGTTTGCTCTGGTTGCACCGCCACAGGTGTGTCGGCAGATTGGGTTTGTTGTATACTTTTGCTGATATGAGACGTTGATCTGCGCGCTGTGTGGTGGCGTGTATTGATTTTGTGTCTGCTGGTTTCTATTGACGATTTATGGCGATTCGTGTTTGTAATGTCCTGATGGTTCAGGCAACACATGAAAAAAAAAAAAGAAACTTAGTCTGTGTATTGCGTGGCCATCCATGTCGTGTGTGTGTGTGTGTGTGTGTGTGTGTGTGTGTGTGTGTGTGTGTGTGTGTGCGTGCGTGCGCGCGCGCGCGCTTGTGTGTGTGTGTGTGTGTGTGTGTGTGTGTGTGTGTGTGTGTGTGTGTTTAGGGAGTAATCGATACACGCATCCAAACTTTCGAAGGTGAGAATCAGACATTAACACACGCACCACCACACCATCCGTTACAATGATGCTTACATTATTCCCGGTGCATAAGCGTATTCAATAGTATTTTAATATTAAAACATTGGCAATAAGTTGTTCAATCATTAGCAGTGTCACATGTAAAAGTTTAATCAAATGTAATCTCTTTAAATTCTGGATCAAGGCGTTAGGATCACTCCCATTCTTTAGGCCTAGCAAGAGGGGTCCACATTGTACCGCCACGATGTCTCTTCCAGTAGATGTCTATTTTGCTCTGAAACTGACTCGATGGCAAACATCTTCAGAAAAAGTGACAGTCATCTGCAGTGTGGTATCTTAGGGCTACTTGTTCAGAAAATGTACGTTTTGTGGTCTTCAGTAATTTGATGGCTAATTAGTGATTTCCCATAATCATTTTCCAGGTTTTTGGAAGATACGGGGTAGAGTTGGTATGGATGATTATTGCATTTGACAACGTAAACAACACTAGGCTTTCTGACAAGCCCAAACTTCTAATTTTCTATTTTTCTGCCATCCCAAGGGATTTGGAAGAATCGACATTACTGGAGTATATGCAAGCATCGTGGCATTTGGCTGAACAAAGGCAACAGTAAGTTTGGATAGAGGCCCATGGACAGGGAAGGTCTCGATTCTGAAGACATGGAAGGTTTGTCCCAGATCGTTTGTCCGTCTTTCTGTTGATATAATCAAACCTCTACGGAAAATGTATATTTCAATATAATATAATATTTTAATGATGATATAATAATATACATTTTAGATGTCGGGAACACAGGTGCAGGTTTTGTTTCATCTGGTATTGGATGGAACTTTGGAATAACATACTTGAATAAGAGAGTGTGTGTGTGTGTGTGTGTGTGTGTGTGTGTGTGTGTGTGTGTGTGTGTGTGTGTGCGTGCGTGTGTGTGTGTGTGTGTGTGTGTGTGTGTGTGTGAATCTAAGTCATATGCTTTTCCCTCTTTCCCTTCCCCCAAACCCTCCCATTCCCGCCTGGACACTTCCCGTGTTCTCTTGTCTTTTCATTCCTTTCTGTCTTCTCACGCCTCATTTTCATTCCTTCCTGTCTTCTGGCGCCTCATTTTCATTCCTTCTCCTGTGTTCTCACGCCTCATTTTCATTCATTCCTGTCTTCTGGCGCCTCATTTTCATTCTTCCTGTGTTCTCACGCCTCATTTTCATTCCTTTCTGTCTTCTGGCGCCTCATTTCATTCCTTCCTGTCTTCTCACGCCACATTTTCATTCCTTCCTGTCTTCTGGCGCCTCATTTTCATTCCTTCCTGTATTCTCACGCCTCATTTTCATTCCTTCCTGTATTCTCACGCCTCATTTTCATTCCTTCCTTTTTTCTCTAATTTTCATTGCTTCCTGTCTCCTCTCGCCTCATTTTCATTTCTTCCTGTCTTCTCTCGCCTCATTTGCATTCCTTCCTGTCTCCTCAAGCCTCATTTTCATTCCTTCCTGTCTTCTCACGCCTCATTTTCATTCCTCCCTGTCTTCTCTCGGCTCATTTGCATTCCTCCCTGTCTCCTCAAGCCTCATTTTCATTCTTTCCTGTCTCCTCACGCCTCATTTTCATTGGTTTCATGCTTCCTCCAACCTCGCCTCTGTCCTTTCTTGTTTCATCTTGTCACGTTTTCAATCCTTTCTGTCTTATCAATCCTCGTTCTGATTCCTTCCTGATATCTCATGCCCTGTTTTCATTTGTAATTTTTTTTCTTCTTCCCTCTTTTTCATTCCCGCATGCCTCCTAAAGCCTCGTTTTCATTTCTGTCCGCTTCTTCTTGCCCTGGTCTTATTCTGTCTTGGTTATCCGGGTCTCGTTCTCATTCCTTTTGCCTCGTTTTCATTTCCCCCCTGCTGCTTTCTCTTGCCTCTCTTTCATTTAGTGCGTCACGCTTTGGCAAACTGCGTTCACCCAGTCTTTTTTTGTCGGACTTTCATGAACGCTAAGCGGTGGTGAACAGAAACGAACAAAATTTGGATTACATTACGTGGATTGAATCTGAGATCTGAGCGCAGTTAACGGACAGACATACTCCCCGAAAATGATTATTTGATCATACATTGGCTAAATGTGCCCAACAGTTGATACAGTTCTGAGGATGGTCGTCGTTTCTGTACTATCATTGTCATCGTTTGTATGCTACTATTCATGCAAAAAAGAGGGTTTTTAACTGTATGTCGATCTCTTGATAAAATGTATGGAACCAACGATTTCAATCATCGTGATTATATTCAGCTTTGGATGAAACGGTGTATGGGAATGAAGACGCTCCGGGTTAAAGGCGACAGAGCAAAACGTGATCATGAAAAATGCGGGCGCCGCTTTCATCCTGTCTTATTTCCTCTTGCTTCTTTTGCATTGATTATTATTTCCTTGAAAAACAAATTTCCCATTACTCCCTGCCTTCCCAGGTCTCCTTTTTGTCATGCTTCTTCTGGCCTTTCTTTCATTTTGTCAAGTTTTCGCTCGTCTCGTTTTCTTTTTTTTTTTTTTATTTTCCTGTCTCTTCAAGCCTCGTCTTCATTCGTTTCTCTCTAGTCAGGCCTCATTTTCGTTCTTTCCCGTCTTCTCAGGACTCGTTTTCATTCCTTCCTGTCTCCTCAAACCTAGTTTTAATTATCTCCTGTCTCATCAAGCCTCGCTGTTACTCTCTCCTGTGCCACCAAGTCTCGTTTCATTCCCTCCTTCCTGTCTCCCAAAGCCTCGTTTTCACTGCTTCCTGTCTCCAGAGCCTCGTTTTGATCCCTTCCTGTGTCATCACATCGCGTTCATATTCGTCCCTGTCTCCCAAAGCCTCGTTTTCAGTCCTTCCTGTCTCCCAAAGCCTCGTTTCGTTCCTTCTTGTGTCATCAGATCGCGTTCATATTTCTTCTTGTCTCCCAAAATATCGTTTTCATTCCTTCCTATGTCATCAAATCGCGTTCATATTCTTTCCTGTCTCCCAAAGCCTCGTTTTCATTCCTTCCTATGTCATCAGATCGCGTTCATATTCCTTCCTGTCTCCCAAAGCCTCGCTTTTATTCCTTACTGTGTCATCAGATTGCGTTTATTCCTGTCTCCAAAGCCTCGATTTCATTCCTTCATGTCTCCGCAGACCTCGTTTACATTTCTTCCTGTGTCATCAGATTGCATTTACATTCATTTCTGTCTCCCAAACCCTCGTTTTCATTCCTTCCTGTGTCATCATATCGCATTTATATTCCTTTCTGTCTCCCAAACCCTCGTTTTCATTCCTTCCTGTGTCATCATATCGCATTTACATTCATTTCTGTCTCCCAAAGCCTCGTTTTCATTCCTTTCTGTGTCATCATATCGCATTTATATTCCTTTCTGTCTCCCAAAGCCTCGTTTGGACAAAGCGTGACGCTGTGTGTGTGTGTGTGTGTGTGTGTGTGTGTGTGTGTGTGTGTGTGTGTGTGTGTGTGTGTGTGTGTGTGAGTATGTGTGTGTGTGTGTGTGTGTGTGTGTGTGTGTGTGTGTGTGTGTGTGTGTGTGTGTGTTTTAGCCAGAGAATGGTCTGAATGGAAATCCACTCGATAAATTAACGAGTCACTGCACAAAAACAATCAAACAATCAAACAAAAAACAACAACAACAACAACAACAACAACACACACAACACACACACACACACACACACACACACACACACACACACACACACACACACACACACACACACACACACACACACACACACACAAACAAACAAACACACACACACAACACACACACACACACACACACACACACACACACACACACACACAGAGAGAGAGAGAGAGAGAGAGAGAGAGAGAGAGAGAGAGAGAGAGAGAGAGTTGTCATAATATCCGCCTAATGCATTTGGTCACTTCCTAGATCCTCCGTTTGAATCTGTTTTTGTCCAAAACAACAGCAGATCTGCCTGAATCCCTCTATGTGCTAAACAGCGACAGATCCTTTGTCTGAATCTTTTCCTGTTCTAAACAACGACAAATCCTCTGTCT
>JADBJO010014650.1:25000-30000 GCA_016801955.1 Conus betulinus
AACTATAACTTTGCTGACTGGGAAACATTTAGAGCTTTTTTATGTTCACAAAAACATAGATTGCATTAAAGATGATGACATAGACATTTATTACTCAAAATTTACAGAAACAGTACTAAATGCTGCTGATTATGCCATTCCTAAATATGCAGCTCGCAAATCAGATAAACATGCATGGGAATGTATGGTGGAATGATGAATGCCAGAAAGCGGTTGACAAGAAAACAGAAGAATATAAATTATATCTACAAAATCCTGGACCAAAAACGCATGCTCCAATGAAGAAAGCAAATGTCATGAGTAATAGAACGATTGCAAAAGTCAAGCGGGAATATTGGTCTAATTTCTGCACCAATGAAACACATACCCATAAAGACTTACAGAGGGTGTGGAAAAAGTTTAATGAAATGAAAAATGGTGTTCATTTGCCACACTGTCCGATCAAATTTGATGGTAATGAATTACCAAGCAATTCGGGAAAAGGCAGAATCATTTGTAGATATGTTTGCTGATATAATGAATACAAGCAAACTACCAAAAAATCATAAAATTTTCAGGGAAAATGAAGAAAGAAATGATGACTATCAAGATCCACAGCGGAAAGATGATCTTTATGTCAATGCTCCAATTACTATACGTGAGTTGAGAGAAGCTATACTTTCCCTGACTAACAAAAGTCATCTGTAGGCATGGACGCTATTTCTAATATCTTACTTAAACAATTGCCAGACAGTTGGGTACTGTTGCTACACGACTTATTTCAAAAGTGTTGGGAACAGGGACAAAACCCTAAAATATGGAAACATTCTATCATAATACCGATTCCTAAGGAAGGAAAAACGAAAAGTAATAAGAATAATTACAGACCTATATCATTAACTTCGCATGTAGGCAAACTCATGGAAAAGATAGTTTTAAACAGACTAATATTCTATTGTAATAAAAATAAAGTGATTCCCCAAAACCAAGCCGGTTTCCGAAAGGGTAGGTCAACCATTGATCATCTTGTCAAATTGACTACACAGGTAAAGCATCAATTTGCTCGCAGAAAGAATGTTCTAGCAACTTTTTTGATATAAAAAAGGCGTATGATCGTGTTTGGCATCATAAATTACTATTTAAATTGAAACAAATGGTTTGTCTGGGAACATCTACTTTTACATAAAAGACTTACTGATGAAAAGAAGCATGCAAACAAAGGTGGGAAATTCCTATTCGACTACACGCATGCCTACAATGGGTATTCCACAAGGCTCGGTAATAGCGCCCCATCTCTTTAATATATTACTTCATGACCTACCTCAATGCCTGTCAAAAAATGTCAACTTAGTACAATATGCAGATGATATTTGCATGTGGATGAATGTGTCCATGAAAAAGAAGTCACCAAAAAGAGATATAAATTACTATAGAAAAGCTTATCAAATGGAATTAGATAACTAAATAACTACTTGCTTGAAAATGGACTAACTCTATCAACTGAGAAAACTCATCTGGTTTTATTTAACAATGGTGCTGATCCACCCAACCTACCATCCCTCCATATTGGGTCTGATATTTTGGAATATAAACAAAGGGTAAAGTTTTTGGGGGGTTTATATTACTTCTAAATTAAATTGGAATCATCACATTGAAACTTGTTCTATCTAAAGCAAGAAAAACTTTAAAAATTTTTTTAAAGTTATCAGTAAGCAATACTGGAGCCAAGATGTCAGAGTACTAAAACATCTAGCGATAAGTCTTGTTCGCTCCAGGCTTACGTATGGTCAAGAAGCTTTTTTCACTGCTCCAAAATATTTATTAAACAAATTACAAAGCGTGGACTGTAAAGCTTTTCGATTGGCTTTGGGGGTTCCTTTCCATGCATCAACAATAGCAACATATAGAGAGGTAGGAGTACTTCCTTTAAATGAATGCCGTCAGCTTGCCATCGCTAAATATTGTTAAAAGGCTCTTTAAGTGAAAACAATGTTGAAAATGAAATTGGCTTAAGATCAGATGTTGATTTCCCAAAACGAGCCAAAAACATATCATGTCTGAAAACAATAAAAACTGAAACTCTAGAGATACTTTTCAACAATCAGAAATAGGATTAGAAGATATGGTGAAATGTAGTAATCCATGTAGTGCTATCCCGCCATGGGAATTACAAAAAGGACATTTTTTGACATAACTATACCGATGCAAAGAAAAGTGAGAATATACATTTTATTGGCACAGTTGCGAATGAGCATATATTTCTCAATTATCCAAATCATCTCAAAGTGTATACTGATGGTTCAGTTCTAGAAAATCATGGAGCTGGAGCTGCTTTCACTATCCCCCACTTAAAGGTCAAAAGAGGTTTTTATATTGGAAAGCACAGATCTATATTTACAGCTGAATTAACTGCTATTCTATGGCTTTACGTTATTTGCTTGATTTTCCGAAAACATTGACTCAGATTTTTTTTGTGTCGATTCAAAATCAGTGTTGTATGCCTTAAGCAATTCAAATTCTAGTGTGAGACAAGATTTGATTTTTGAGATTAATCATTTGGTGCATTTCCTTATTCTAAGAGGTAGCAATCTTACCTTCCTTTGGGTGCCTTCACACTGTGGAATACATTTCAATGAATCTGTAGATAAACTAGCTAAAAACTCTGCAGATTATACAAATGAAGCATATAATTGAAAATCCCATTATCGCTGAAAGAAGGGTATAGCCTACTGCAGAATGCTTGCTGGAAGCATTTTTTAGAAAAAACAAGATGTTGGCCACTCATTACCTGCTGACCACCAAACGAGTTTTGAAGATGTTTTTATATTTAAGTATGGTCAATTACCTAACTTAAGGCTTTTAACTTCCCTTGCATATAGATTCAAACTTAATGCTTTTAAGACAAAATTCACTTCCAACATCACATGCGTTTGTGGTGGGAAAATTTCTAATGAACATATACTTTTCCACTGTAGAAAAATGAAAACCCATCTGCCTACTTTTTCGGAAAAGTCCCTGAAGGAGGTTTTAGTAAATCCCCTTTTGATTTGTGACATTGTTTTAGGACTTGTTCAGAGTACCGTTTTTAGATTCCTTTAATAATTCTATTTTCACGTTTAAATGTTATTATCCTGTTACCTTTAGTGTTAATTTTTTTTTTTTTTTTTTTTTATGTTATTCTAGTTATGTTAAAGGTTGCAGTTTTTATTCATGTTAACATTTGTTTTTTTCTTCCGATTCCCATTCTAATCCTCCTTTTTCTCTTTTTTCCCTTTTCCATTTACACTTCTTCATCTTTTTCAATCTCACTGTTTTCCTATCTCTTTATCTCCTTCAGTTGCCTGTCTGTCTACCCCCTCCCCTCCCTTCCTCCTTTACTACCTTGTTTATTTATTGTGGAGTAGGATTCATCGTGCGTGGAAGTATGTTTGTTTGTTTCTTTTTAAAGGCCTTGCTTATTTCGATTAGGAATCTCATCAGAAAGACTTGGAGGGATGCCACTCTTGCATTCATTCCATTCCGGGGTCAGATGAACTTGATGGGAATGACTGTTTGATGCCAAAGCGTGTGTGTGTGTGTGTGTGTGTGTGTGTGTGTGTGTGTGTGTGTGTGTGTGTGTGTGTGTGTGTGTGTGTGTGTGTGTGTGTGTGTGTGTGTGTGTGTGTGTGTGTGTGTGTGTGTGTGTGTGTGTGTGTGTGTGTGTGTGTGTGTGTGTGTGTGTGTGTGTGTGTGTGTGTGTGAGAGCGTGTGTGCGTGCGTGTGTACGTGCGAGCGTGCATGTGTGTGCGTGTGTGTGTGTGTGCGTGTGTGTGTGTGTGTGTGTGTGTGTGTGTGTGTGTGTGTGTGTGTGTGTGTGTGTGTGAGCGTGTGTGCATGCGTGCGTACGTGCGAGCGTGCATGCGTGCGTGTATGTGTGTGTGTGTATGTGTGTGTGTGTGTGTGTGTGTGTGTGTGTGTGTGTGTGTGTGTGTGTGCGTGTGCGCGTGCGTGACTACGTGCGTGCGTGCGTGCGCGCTTGCGCGCGCGTGAGCGCTTCCGCGCTTACGCGCGCGCGCGCTTGCGCGCGTGTGTGTGTGTGTCTGTACGTGCTTGCTTACTGGCATGTGTGCGTGCTCTCTCTCTCTCTCTCTCTCTCTCTCTCTCTCTCTCTCTCTCTCTCTCTCTCTCTCTCTCTCTCTGTGTGTGTGTGTGTGTGTGTGTGTGTGTGTGTGTGAAAATGGCAGAAAATATAGATGATTAACGGAAGGAAGTGGAGACAGAAGAAGCTGAGGATAAAGAAGATAGAGGAGATAGAGAAGACAGAGGAAAAGACATGGGGATGAGAAGAAGCCTGGTAGGGGGTGAGAGTGGAAGAGGGGTGGGCGACGAAGAGGAATAGAGGAGGGATAAGAATGTAGATAGAATATGAATGAAAACACTGTTTGTCATTTTCATTTCATTACACGTGGTTTTAACATCATGTACTACGGCTTTTCTACGAAGGAAAGGACAAGAATTCTCACTGGTGCCAATAAAGTGATTTGACTGAACTTAACCGAATTTTCCCCAGGGTATAAATCCTAAGGCAATCTTTCCATCCAAAAATCACTCGACGTTTATCTGCATCATACGATGATGTTCAGTGATAGGTTTCGAAAACCTCCCAAAACCCACGTCTCCAACAACCCGCTCTCCCTCAATGACCGTTCTTCACTGCTTCCCTGCTTCGTCCATTCTGGCGCTGGGGAGATTCTGGATGAAGAGAGACATCACCTGCAATATTTATGAGACTGGTTCATTTCTGTTTCAGTGCTAATGATACGCATGCACCATCTCTGACGTGCTCATCACCAAACCTCTGACACAGCAACGGGCGATAATTCTGATTCCTACAGCTTGCACACCGGCCCGCGCATGCGTGAGTGCATGCGCACGAGCGCGCGCGTGAGCGTGAGTTTCTGTGTGCCTGCGTGTGTGTGTGCTTGTGTGTGTGCGCGCGTGTATATGTATTTTGCAGACGTAAGAGAGTGTAGGAGTTACAG
>JADBJO010014650.1:37500-46808 GCA_016801955.1 Conus betulinus
CATGACTGCTTTTGGATTTTTTTTACCCCAATTTTAGCTTCCCATCTAAAAATTCTTAGTTTTTTTTTCTTCCACTGAGTGCTCTTGTTTGTTTTCTGGAGACGTCTATCTTGTGTTCAGGGAAACTACTTTTTCGAGAGTTTTCTTTTTGCTTACAGTGAATTGGTTCTCTCTAAGTAAGTAACTCGGATCCTGTAGTAAGCCTGACGATCTCTTCACTGAGCGAAACAGCTGTCATTTGCTGGTCCTGCTGATCTCCCCTTTGGGAGAACGATGCATTTATGAAATCAGTCGGTGAAGGAGGGCTTCCTGTCACACCCCCTTTCCCTTTTCTGTGTCTGTTGTCCAGGTGAAGGGTCCGCTCTGATCATTTGGTTGGTCACACTGGACCTTTGGAAGAACAATGCATAATTAAATCGCCCTTTTCCGTCCGCGCACTCTATCAACAGAAAACTATAAAATGTTGCCCCCCAAATTCTTCTGAGCAATTTTGAAGTGGCCACTTGTCAATCCCTGAAAGACGAAAATTTCCTCATGAGCAGATTTATTACAATCTTGGGTCTATCGGGGTTTTCTTTGGCTGACTACATGTATGTTGATAAGTGGTAATGTCTTCTTTTCTGTGCACGTTCATTTGCAAGGAGTATGACTTTGTCATGTGTGTGCCTGTAAGAGAGAGAGAGAGAGAGAGAGAGAGAGAGAGAGAGAGGGGTGGGGATTTAATGCGTTGTCCACAGACCCACAGCACCCCCCCAAAAAAAACAAACAAACAAATAAACAAACAAACAAACAAACAAAAAAAAACACAACAAAACAAATGAAGCGAGATGATTAACATGTAATTACAACACAAATGCCACATTGCAGTCGCTGAACTGCACCTCTATTATCCAGAGCAGAAAGGTGCGACATTATAGGAAAAAAAATCACCAGCAGATTTCCTTTCATCCTGACACAAACAATCTTCTCTTCCAACGGTATGGCATTACAAGAGGAACGTGAGAACTTAAGGGCTCAGACTATATTTACATTCTCCATCTATATAAAACTTTGTAAACAATAAACAAGTAGGGTAACTCTTGCTCCCATAAGCAAACCTAACTCAGAGTAACTTTTATTCAAGACTGGCACAGCCTTCTAAACTTGAATAAAGTCAGACAAGCCCAAACGCAAACAATCTAATAGTGGGGGAAAAACAAACGCAGGCCAACAGCTCCTCCGTAAAGTGTAGGGGTCAAGCTTTGGGCCTATGCCCGAGGATCCACCTAATGATGCAATGGAGATCAAAGGACAAACACAAAGTAAACAAATCCAATGCGTAAATAACGTAAAACAGACAGTTGAACATAATTTACCTAATAGAGGACAAATGAACTTCTTCGCGTAGAGCTCGTTGGAAAGGTGCTTCGGCTTTGGATGAAATGTCATCATGGAAAAAGTTTTTTATTTCAAAATGTTTGCTGAAGAGCAAAACTAAAGTCACTGAACCGAGAAACCAACGGAACAAACAAGTTACCAAACAATGCGTTTTGACTTTTGGGCTCCTTAATGCCGGACAAACATAGAATGACAAAAATAGCATAAAACTTTCGGTTTCAAACGCAGACATAGCAACAATGTATTAAGCTGGAACACCCCCATTTGTTATGTTAGTTGCGGGTTCATTGAACTGTCATAGTTTCCTGTGGTGCCAGCAAACCAAGAAAGCCAAGACCTAGGACCCGTCATTGTTGTAATGACATCCCCTTCGTCTGGCTACATGACAATGAGAGCAAATCTGAGTCATGACGGCCCTGCGTACGTGTGGGGATATTTGTCTGTTCCGATCAGAAATAGTGCCATACTCAGTTTCAAACAAATCACGTGGCAAGAGCCTTTCGTCGCCCTGCATCGTCGTTTTCAGCAGTTTGATCGATCAGTTAACGATCGTAGGGCAGTACAAACTACTGTATGGAGTACACGTTCTTCTAAATCTGCCATTGCGTATGTTTGCAATGCCACAACACTGAGTCTTGAAGTCAAGACAGAATCATGCATCATGACTCATTGCTTTCAACTTTCCTTTACCTTCTTCCCAGACAGTGAAGCTCCTCAAAAGTTGCCTACTGGTTTCTGGAACTGCACAGACACTCGTTATTCCAGTTTCTGTCACCACGTGGAATGTAACTTGGAGGCAGAGTGTGAGGATGGACAGGACGAGGCAGGGCACTGTCCCTTCAGCAGTCCTGACTGTCAGGGCATGATAGCCATGTGTGGACGGTGCTACTCATTTGTACGCGATCTGCCTGGATTCGATGCTGATAGTATAGATATAAAAAAGATAACCGACGAGCATTGTTATTCTTTGGGGGGCACAGCAGGTTTACCTTTATGTGTGATGGATTGGTTTGGTTTAGTTTTTTTAACATGACAGGGGTTTCTGGGAAGAAGCTGTCTTATTCTTGGGTTGGTGTGATCTCGAATGATTTGTCATTGCCTCCAATGTACAATCATGAGTTGTTTTCAGGACAGAGTAGTGCTTTATCATACATTTCGTTATCGTCGCGGTGGAGTCTATCAAGGTGGGCAGATTATACATTGTCATCATTCGACATATTCTAAATATATGATATATATGCCATCTCTCTGTGTGCGCGAAAACATGGCATAGAGAAAATCATTGAACGGTACAGTTTTGTGCATTCTCAACTAATAGGACTGGTGCACAGTCACTTCATCGCAAACCAGTCTCATTAAACAGCTCTCAGTTTGTGTTGCCTCAGCAAGAAGAACACATGACGTTATGTGACGGTGGTCATGTTACATACACATTTCTTCTGTGTGGCTTGAATCAGTTGAAATTGCGCACTCAAGGTCATACATTTTGTCATATTCACAATGACTCCTCGCATTACAACTGTTTCTTTCTCCCCGTAAGAACACCATGTTAATCCCTACATTTACATGCGGTGATGGCGTCACCCACTCTGTCATATACTCTGGTGTGTACTTTTGCATATGATTGTGGAGATAGCAGCGATGAATCATGGTCTGTATACATCCTGAATGCATCAACATGTTTACATGTGATAATGGTCAGTGTCTTTCGTATTCTAAGGTGTGTGATCAAACACCCAATTGTCAGGATCACTCAGAAGAACACAACTGCAGTGTGTACAGAGAATGGCTTGTGGAATACCCATTCTTCCCCTCTCCTGCGTTGGTCAGTTTTGATGGTATTAAGAAGTTTTTCACTCACACCCAATGGATTTCAACGAATCGTGCCCTGGCACCCATTATCGTTGTCCTGGTGACTTAAATGACTGTGTGCCTGTCTACACACGATGCAATGGCATGTATGATTGCATAGATCGTATGGACGAAGATGGATGTGAGGACATGACGTGTTCAGGGTATTTCAGGTGCAGGGCATCCACAACCTGTCTACACACTGACCACCTGTGTGATGGCTGGCCTCACTGTCCAATGCGTGATGATGATGAATAGTGTGTGATATAAGTTTGTCCTGTGGGTTGCCTGTGTCAAGGCTACTCGTTCTTTTGTATCCAGCCGCTCTCCATGAGAAAGTTTCCATATATTCGCTTTTTGGATGGAACCAGTTCAGGAATAACGCTTTCTTTCTGATATCAGCCAACTTACCTATGTTGTTCACCTTGTACTTGCTCGGTGCTCTTTGACTATCTTCCTACCATTAAATTGTGCAATCTGAGGTTTCTTGACCTCAGTGACAACGAGCTGACGCAAGTGAACATGACTGCTTTTCTGGCGTTGGGCAATTTACAAACATTGTCACTTTCTCACAACCCCATCACCTCCCCTTCACACCGATTTATCATCTGTCGTTCAGCATCATTACCTGTTGCTGGTGGATCTTTCCTTCACTGCACTGGAAGTGTTTGATTCTAGAGTCTTTCAGCATTTTGTTCATATACAGAAGCTTCACTTAATGTTCACTGCCATTCATACCGTGGGTCCAAGCGGATTTCAGTTCACGCCACAATTGACTGAACTTTACCTGGATGGCAGCCCAGTGGCCAATTTCCCTCTAAATTTGTTCAAAGGTCTTTTCCATCTGCGCGCTCTATCAACGGAAACTATAGAATATGCTGCCCCCAAATTCTTCCGATTAATTTTGATTTGGCCACTTGTCCAATCCCCGAAAGACGAAATTTCCTCATGCACAGATTTATTACAATCTTGGGTCTATCGGGGTTTTCTTTGGCTGACTACATGTATGTCGATAAGTGGTAATGTCTTCTGTTTCTGCGCACGTTCATTTGCAAGGAGAACGACTTTGTCGAGCGGATTCAGTGTGCTCGTCCTCAACCTTACGCTAGCTGACTTTCTGATGGGTGTCTACATTGCCATCATTGGAGTAGCAGATGAACAGTTCCGTGGGCAGATATCTCCAGCTGGACGACACTTGGAAAGATAGTATAGCCTGCAAAGTGGCCGGGTTTCTGTGTCTGTTGTCCAGTGAAGTGTCTGCTCTGATCATTTGGTTGATCACACTGGACCGTTTTCTTGTCCTTCATTTTCCATTCAGCAACTTGCGGTTTGAGAGAACGTCAGCAGCTACAGCTTGTCTGCTGACTTGGTCCTGGGTTGGTTTCTGGCCTCACTGCCTTTACTTCCCATATACTGTCACACTGGGAGTTCTATGGTCAAACAGGCATCTGCATTTCCGCTATCAGTGGTGAAAGAAGACTTTAAAGGAAAAGAATACTTGTTCAGTCTATTTGTTGTCCTTAATTGCATTCTTTTTCTTATTCATCTCTACTGGCCAAGCGCTTATCTACTGGTCGATACAGAAAAAATGCTTTCAAGACAAACACGACAAATGTATCACGGGACTTTACTATTGCCCAGCGACTGATCACTATTGCCATTACGGATTTCATGTGCTGGTTTCCCATTGGACTGTGTGGAATGTTGGCTATGGCTGGTATTTCCTGTCTCTGAAGAAATAAACGTGGGTACTGGCTATATTTGTATTGCCCTTGAACTCTGCGATCAATCCGTTTATGTATACCTTCAACACACTGGCAGAAAAAAACGGAGGAGGTCCAACGAAGCCACACTTCTGCAATGGCTGGAATCTCACCCTGACATTACTCTCGCTCAGCAGGCTGTGATATAACACCTTCTGCTGTTAATTGCAAAAAGAATATGACGAAACTAATTAAGAAGGAAAGGAAATCTTAAATGAGGCAGAGAATAGTTAAAAATAGTTAAAAGTGAAATTGATATCGAACAAGTAGGGTAACTCTTGCTCTTAGGATGAAATAATTACACACCCCAAACTCTAAACGAATGCCGTTCACGATCCTAATCGCCCGGCGACAATGCCAGCTCAGTGCACATGTCTCCATGTGTGCTGTGTGTGTGGTGTGTGTGTGTGTGGTGTGTGTGTGTGTGTGTGTGTGTGTGGTGTGTGTGTGTGTGCGCCTGTGTGCGCGCGCGCGCCTGCGCGCGCGCGTGTGTGTGTGTGTTTGTGTGTACAGAGTGTAGAGAGAGAGAGAGAGAGAGAGAGAGAGAGAGAGAGAGAGTTCTTATTCACAAGTACTATCTATCGCCCGTGACAGCTATCGCACTCATCATTTTGTCTTGGTTACCATGTTTGTTTTGTGAACATGCGTGAGCTTAAGTGAAAATGATAAACATCTCATTTCAACAGCAGTTCTTTGTTACATTTGAAAAAAGTGAGCGAAGTGAAGGGGGGCGGTTGGGGGGGGGCAGGGCGAGGGGGGGCAGAGGAAGGAGGCAGGACGACGAGGGAAGAAAGCATAGGATAGATTAAAAGTCAAGCCATCTATACAGCCAATACACAAGCCTGGGTAGCAGAGGAAAACACAGGGAACAAAGTGGACTAAGAGTGGAATACAACGGAAACTATTGTGTCATGATGGCAGCGTTTTAAAATGCATGAAAACTGCAGTCATTTTGTGTCCCCATAGAGTAAACAAAGACTAACAAAATATGCGCTGGTTGTGGGTTTGTCTGATCCATCTGAGGTATCATTGGGGCTCGTTTTAATTGTGCAGAATCTGCCACAAATCACTACACCAATATGGACACAACATTCGTTTCTCACAAGATTGGTGACATTTGTCCTGGTGTGGACTTTCTCATGAAACACAAAACAAACACAACGTACAACATTTCTACCGAGAAATGAATCTGATTGTTATAGCATCAACGTGAAAACAGTTTACAGCAAACCAGGGAGCAGTATATGGGAAGTGTGGCGGTCTCTACTACTGATTTCTGTAACCTGCACGTGAAGGTGACACGGGTATGTATGTGCGTGCTCACGTTCAACACTTGCCGTTTCTGGTATGGCTACACTGACAGGAAAATGTGGACAGTTTCTTTTCTATAATGTTAAATCAAAGAGGTGTCAAGAATCTAAGTTTGAAAAAGTGATTATCGAATTCTTCAAGATATGTTTTGGGTGTCATCTGTAAATTCAATGTGGATTATGATCAGAAACACGCCAACGCCTACAAAATCAAGATTCAAACAACTAAATTTAAAATAATTCATTTTATAAAAATTCAGGGACAGAACACTGTCAATATATAGCTGTACCATACACGAATAAGCGTATTCCCTTCAGTACAGACCTGACATTGCATTCTGTATATGTCGTCATGGTGAGCGTTTTTGCAGTCATATGTACTTGAGACTTTGTCTTGGTAGAGGTAAGATACAAGTGACATACAAGAAACACAATTGCATCTCAAGAAAATACGGTGCTCGTATTTGTACTGAACGTTCCACACCAGCGTCTATGTTTCTGGCTTCAATTTTTCAGCTTCAAGTTCACTTCACACAACATTACAACTCATCTAAAATGTTCAGTCTTTCTGTTTTTGACGCCTCAAAAATGTCCTTTTTGTTCTTCCGGTCTCTGGAAACCGCCCTTTATAACCTCGAACTTCAATCTCTTTTTGCCCAGTGGAATGTTGTTTCATTGTTGCTTTTCTCAATGCTTCGTGACGAATTACTCTCGAACTTTCATCTCTGTGTCTTTCTGCAGTGCAATCTAAAGACAGAGTGTGAAGATGGACGGGATGAAACAGAGCACTGGCCTGTCCCTTTAGTAGCCCTAGGGGTGTCAGGGATCATGGTGGCTTTCAACTAACAAATGCTTCAAACTAGTTGTATCAGACGTTACACATAACTGTAACGTATGGCCCGTGAATGTCAGAAATATGGTCAGCAAATGGCTTCTGTAAAAAAATCAACTAGAAATGAAATGATTGGAAGAATCCCCTACGGATCTTTCAAAAATTTTTATTTTATCTTTTGCCGTACTTTTGGGTTACACTTCGGGCTTTTCCTTGTGCTTGGGGGACATTTCATGTATAGTAAATTCCGTAAAAATGGCTTGACAATACTATAATCTACAATATGAATCACTTTAGTTATGCAACGATTGGGCCGTTTTTCCATATTCATTTCATTGTTTTTCCAGGGTCTGATAAAAAACGGCGAATTGCTCTTCAAGAAAAGTGGCTTATTTAAAGCGGGTTCAAACATAGATCCGGCAGAAGCGTTAAAAACCTCAGAAAATGTTATGCGAAATGAAATTACCAGCATTTGTCAGGGACCTCGCCATTTCAATTTTTTTTCTCCCCTTAAAATCAGGCACCGACCGACCCAAAGACACAGTCCACCCCTTCTTAAATTATATACTAGGCAAAGTTTACTTACTGGTTTTGTTCACACAGTCACGTGATCCACACATTTTTTGTACTGTGACCCCGATAGCAGCTGTGGGGAACTTTTCTATCATTCTGAAAACTTTTGTATTCCTGAATGCCAAGCTCTGGGCAAAGGACAACACGCTATCACCTTCTGAAAGAATATTTCATGTGGACATTGGCATGTTTACTTGCAATGATGATGTTATTTCACTACATTACACTTTAGTCTGTGACTTCAGACAGGACTGCTCAGACAATGCTGATGAGTCATTTTGTGAGCATCCTTATTGATTGTCAAGGCTTTGGGTGGTTCAAATGGTCAGTGTGTTATTACACAGTCAACGATGTAATGAACACTCTGATTGTGTGGATGATTCTGATGAGGTTTTGATTGTCCAACAGAACTGTGCCTTCATGTTACATTCTGTAATTCAGTTATAAAAGATGTTGCACATATGGGGGCAGGCGATTTTTTACATCAACCTTGATGGCACTGTTTTTACTTTAACAACAACAGACGATGGAAACTGAAGACCTTTTGTCCTGAATCTCATTATCGTTGTACTTCTCTCTGCGTGGCTGTACTGTCTTTTCCCCTGTCCTACACTCGGTGCAATGGATGCTTCTCTGACTGTATTCATGGAGAGGATGAGGCACGAAGACTGGTCCAAGAGTTTCGTTGTTCTGGGTTTTTTTTTTTCCATGTGTCGGGGCGTCCTACAATTTGTCTCCATGGAGATCATCATCCTGTGTGATGGCTTGGGGGGCCAGTGCCCACAGCGAGATGGATGAACTGATGTGCGCTATGACCTTGTCCTGACGGTTGTCCTATGTCAAGGACACTCCTTTTCCTATGTGCATAAACACGCGTTTCATAAATCACGTTTCCTGTCGATCTCTTTTCCACACGCTTCGATACCTGGACGCCCCAGAACGGTCAGGGATGACACCGAATGATTTAAAAAAAATAAAAAACAAAATTATCCCTATTCTCTGATTCGTCCCTCAGTCTGTCTCGTTTGCAATATCTTTATTAATCAGGCACACAGCTTCTCCTCACTTACAATATGTGAATCTTGAAAGCACCATAAAAAATTCATTTTGACATGTCGGATTATAGATTTTCCTTGAGCTACGGAATTTGAAAACCTTACTATTAGCAAGAAATCCAATCAGGCCGAATGTAATGAATAACCCTGCAAAAAAACGTATTCATTACTCACTAATGCGCGATAGATATATCACAAAAACAAAATCTTAATGTTTCTGAACAGTGAATTGTTTATGTTCTTGTCCTATGATGAACCATTAAAATATATCTCTTTTCTTTTCCGCCATTAAAGTCATTGCAATTTAGGTTTTAAGAATAGCCCCTTATACTTCCATGAGATGTGGACATTAGATTTTTAATTCTGTTGCAAGATTTCCCTTTGGATTTGTTTATCTGGATCCAATCATATACAAGGATAATTTTCACTTCAAATTACAGGTTTCTGCGGTGAAGCAATTTCTTCCCGAAGAACATTCATACAAATAGACGCTCACTCCCACAGCTGTTCTTCGTTCATGTCCACATTCTGAATGCCATAACTGAAC
>JADBJO010014651.1:0-7500 GCA_016801955.1 Conus betulinus
AAGGGCGCCCAGCTCATCATTGCCGGTGACCTTAACTTTCCGTCTTGGGACTGGAAGACCATGACGTTTGAAGCCAAAACCAGTCCAGCCAGATCTCCACCAGAAGTTCGTCGACCTCCTGTACAATACCGGCCTTGACCAAATATTCCAGGACACAACATGCACTGATGTGAGGACTGGTAAGGAGAGTATGTTAGACCTAGTCCTCACAAACTCCCCTTCCCTAATTCCCGAGTCGAAGTTATCCCTGGTATCTCAGACCATCACATCGTATTTTGAATTTAAGATGAACCTGCTCTCCTTCAAAATGTCAACCGTCCCATCCCCCTCTATGGGCGAGCAGACTGGGAGGCCATCAAACAAGACATGGAAGCACTGCAGGACAACTACGAAGACACAAACGACGTAACAACAGAAGACTTGTGGCAGAAGTTCAAGACCACACTGAAAGACAGCATGGACCAACATATTCCAACCAAGAAACCTAGGCGGAAGGAGTCCCTCCCCTGGATGACCTCTGACATACTCAAACTCATCAGGAAGAGAGACAGAACCAACAGGAAGAGAAAGGAGGATGGCGATAAGGGCATGCAAATGAAGATCAAGAAGCTTGACAAGATCAGGAAACACCTACGCTGCTCGTACTGGCGATACACTTAAAGCCTATTTTCCCAATATAGCTCTGAAGAGGACCCCAGACCAAGTCAGAAGAGATTTTAGGCCTACATTAAACACCAGCGCTCTACCACCACTGGTGTCCTGCTCTGAAGTCCAATGGAAAGCTCGTCACCGACCCCAAACAGAAAGCTGAGCTGCTGAACCAGCAATTCACCACTGCATTCAGCGAAGGTACTGCACGGAAACTGAATTCAGAAACTCACTTCACGAATCCCATGGCGACTTCCCTACCATGGAAAACATCACCATCAGCACCCATGGCATTGAAAAGCTGTTGAGGAACCTCACCCCCTCAAAAGCAGCAGGGCCCAGATGGTATTACACCTCGAGTGCTGAAAGAACTGGCTAAAGAAGTTGCGCCTATCCTGGCTACCATCTGCAGGTCATCACTGCAAACTGGTGGGGTACTACTACAGGACTGGAGAGAGGCACTGGTTACCCTGGTGTTCAAAACGGGAGAGCATTATAAGGCATCTAACTACCACCCAATCTCCCTAACAGTGTCCTACTAAAGTCCTGGATCATGTCCTAGTAAGTGCTACCACGCGCCACCTGGAGTCGAATGACATACTGTCCAACCAAAAACATGGCTTCCACAAGCACCACTCCTGTGAGATGTAGCTCTTGAGTTCATAGAAGAAGTCTCATCAGCGATGGAGAGCGACATTGCATCCGACGTCATTATTTTGGACTTTGCTAAAGCCTTCGACTGTGTGAATCACAGCCTACTTGTCCACAAGTTAGACCACTACGGGATCTGTGGAAGCAGCAACAGTTGGATAGCAAGCTTCCTCAGTGAGCCGTGGTGGTCAATGGTGCACAGTCTGGCTATATCTGCGTGAAATCCGGGGTACCCCAGGGAACAGTGCTTGGACCTTGTCTCTTTCTTACTTACATAAACGACCTTCCAACAAGAATCCCTCCACCTCCCTGCTATTCGCTGATGACACCATAGTGTACCAACTGATTGTCTGCCCTGAAGACCCAGTAAAACTCCAAGAGGATCTCAGCAAGTTGGAAGACTCAGAGAGCGAGTGGGGACATGGCATTCCACTTGGACAAATGCAGCCAGCTGCTTTTGACCCTCAGTAGGAAGCCACTGGATGCCAACACCAAATACATCCTCCACAGTCATACCATAGAGAGACTATCCTCTATAAAGCATCTTGGGGTCATGCTGCAGACCGACCTCTCCTGGAACGCCCACGTTGACAACATTTGTGCTAAGGCAAACAAAACACTAGGATTCCTGAGGAGTAACCTAAAGGTGTGCTCCAGCAAGACTAAGGGGCTGGCATACAAGGTGCTGGTCAGACACATTGTCGAGTACACCTGCTGTGTTTGGGATCCCTACACCACCAAGCCTATCCTCAACATCGAGAAGATACAGCGAATGGTGGCGCGTTTTGTCCTGAGCCGGCATAGAAACATCCAGCGTTAACAAAATGCTTGAAGAGTTACTATGGACCACGCTCCAAGAACGCCATCGCACGTGCAGACTCTTCATGCTATACAACAAAATCCAAAACGGTCAAGCATGTGTGAAATGCAAAAGACTTGAAGCCCCTGCCACCCTCAAGCAGAAGCAGCCATAACTTACAATTCCAGCGCATTACTACTCGCACAGACTACTGCATGCATGCCTTCTCTCCCCTGTACCATCCGCGATTGGAACAACCTCTCTGCAGAAGTTGTCAAATCTTCTACCCTGGCCTCCTCCATTTTTTCAAAGTGACCAGGTCCTCCTTGTAAATCTCTTTTTTCCCCCTCAAGCTGCTCAGTGACCCTCCAGCATGTCAATAATTGCTGAATACTCGGCAGGTAGACATTTTGGAAGAAGAAGAAGAAGAGGAGGAAGAAGACAGACGATCAACCACACCAGTTCTGCAACTGGCTGAAAGTGGCTGCCAACAAGGATGACACAGGACTCGGCACAAGCCAAGGGCACACCAAACCCGATGAGGACCTGGCCCTAACTCTGACTCGAAGTCACTCAGCACAAACTAACGGCGCTCCCGCCGCATTTACAAGAAGCACGTCTACTCAGACGAACTCCAGGGACCGAAGTAAAGCTACCCCAACGCATTCCGCCCTGGTCGGAATCAAGTGAGCTTCACTCACAACACAAAGTAACTATTGGTCAGAACAGTGTATCCCTCCACAGAGCTCACACACCCGACCAACAGACTAGTTGTTGCTCGTGCAACAACACGACAATTTACAACAACAACTCATTGACTTGACAATACAACAAGAGCCAATATCATGCCCCAGCCTCTCTCATATGGAACCAAAGCAACAAAGGTAACAGTCGGAAACGAACCAGCTTCCCCTTCCCTTCCACTCCGTCGATAAATGAAGACTGGAAGGCAAGACTAGTGTATGTCCTATTTCCCCCACCCCCTACCTAGCCTAACCTTCCTACCTAGCCCTGAGGAACTTAGCCTAACTCCCACCTAACTAAAACCCCAATACTTCACACACACACGCACACACAAACACACACAAACACACGGGCGCTCGCATGCACACGCGCACACGCGCACACGCTCTCTATCTTGATCCACCACATGGACGTGCTGGTTTAGTACCGCCAATCAGTGACTCTCTCTCTCTCTCTCTCTCTCTCTCTCTCTCTCTCTCTCTCTCTCTCTCTCTCTCTCTTTAGCTTTTACATTTTAATCAAAGCTTTTACATTTTAATCAAAGTTTTAACAAATATAATATATATATATATATATATATATATATATATATATATATATATATATATATATACTTAACCAGAGACCTGGACAGTGGAACATCCCATACTGGTCAGGATATAGCTGCCAATAACATTGTTTATATTACTTCTTTCAAATTGTATTTTTTTGTGTGTAAACGGGACTCTGAAGGCAAGGTATTGAATATGTATGGTAAGTGTTTTAAAGCTGTGCACAGCTCTAGAGTTAGGATTTTATACAGGTAATGTAATGGTGACCGCCAAGATCGTTCCACATACGTTTTTTGACACAGGTGTCAAAGAGAGAGAGAGAGAGAGAGAGAGAGAGAGAGAGAGAGAGAGAGAGAGAGAGGAACGAAGAACGAACGACAGAAAGATTTTAATAGGTATAGGCCCTGGCCCCTTCTGATTAGGGTACAATATAAGTTATACAGTAAGGTAACATGATATAGTTCAAAAATGAGAAGCTGACGGATAAGCACGCTAACTATAGACAAGCAAAATGACCGTTGGGTTCAATTAGCTGACCATTGTTGCGCGTCTCTTAAAGGCCTTGTATAAATATACACATTACGCCCTCCAGTACTTCATTTATTGGTCATGAGCAAAGCAGCTCACACAAACAAGGGTTTTCAAAGAGTTTCCGGAGATTGCATTCATATCGAACATCGTTCAGCACAGTTGGAGATGCAATTCGTCTTCATTTGCGTTTTTGCATGAAGGATATAGTATACTAACGTTACTGGTATGCACATATCGATACTAATGCGTTTTGATGTCTGAAACTCCTAACCTAATCTAAATCTTGTCAAATAACTTTTTATGTGCCTGTCAATATCAATTGAGATATATTTTTGCACATCTAACGGACGTCTTAAAAGTTATATAGGATGAATATCTGATGGGTCTGGCGGGAGAATGTGTAGGAGTCTTTGGGGACCTGTAGGATGGTGTCTGGTGTGAAGATGGGGCAGATTTTGCAATTAGGTTCTGAGCAGGGGTGAGTATCTCGTGGTATAGGTGTGGAGATTCTGTTCAGTTGGACCGCACAAGAAGATCTCTTAGGTTTTTATCACGTTTGAACGTGATCATGGGTCTGGTATGGAAGGCAGTTTTGTAGTTTTGTACAATGTGCCAGTTGGATTTGAGAATCCTGCAGATGTGAAGGGTATGTTGGTGGAAGAGAAGGTAGGTGGTGGGTCTGTCTGTCTCCTTGAACGCTGGGTTTCCAGAGCAGATGTTCTGGATATTGGCTGTGGTGTGGCTGAGAGCTTTGTTGATGATAGAACTGGGGGGTATCCACCGTTTTTGAACTATTCTGACATTTTGGCTGATTGTATATTGAAGTCCTCTTCGATGGAGCAAAGTCTTCGAAGACAGAAAAACTGTGAGTATGGAATGCTGTCTTTAGTGTATGGGTGGTGTGAGGATGTGTAGTCTGGGTATACATGTGCATCAGTGGGTTGTAGAAAATGGAAGCTTTGAGTAGGCCGTATTCGAGGGAGATGGTGATGTTTAGGAAGCTCACTGACTGTGAAATGGTGTATCGAAAAATTTAAGAATGAATTCAATCACGATACTACCAGTATTCTTCAATAGCTCACGAATCAAACTGTCAGGACCCACAGATTTTCCAATCTTTAATTTTCTCATCGCAAATAGAATCTTCTCTTTTGAGAGACGGGACTATCCGAGTAGCTTGCTTCATTAAATACGTCTGTGTCTGCTTCATTGCAAACATCGCTTTCTAATAGATTTTTGAACCGCTGGTGCCATTCTTTGGTAGAAATGTTATTGTGTATATGAAATGTCTTTCCAGAAATATCATGACCATTTTTCCAAAATTCATTCTGGCCATGAACTTAGTTGATTAAATCATCGAGTAACGCTTTCTTTTTTGTGCTCTGTTTCCTTTCTCTGCAACACAGTTTTGTATTCACGTCTAGGCTTACAATATTTTACAATCTTTACTATCAAGGGTTCTGCGAAACACTCTTAAAAGTTTTCTCATGTTTGTTTTGATAATTTCACATTCACGATCAAACTGTGAGTCATTCCTTCCACGTGAGTTTATTCTTATGTTCTTGAAATTAGAAACGTCATCGTACCATTACATTCCTTATCTATTTCTTGTATACATTTCAATAGTTCATTTTCTATTAGACAAATTATCCCCCCTCCCACCCCCCTGATCTCCCTTGCGCTGTAAACTGGATCGCTGGTTTACAGAAGATTTTGTAATTTTCAAATGCAGAAGAGTAAAGATTTTCAACAAATTTTCAACGAGACAAATGGAATCAAATGACAAAATATAATCAATAAAACTGTGGTCCTTTAACTTCGAGAATAAGCCATTTACATGCCAATGTAAAACGACAATGACAAAATATAATCAGTAAAACTGTGGTCCTCTAACTTCGACAATAAGCCATTTACATTCCAATGTGAAAACGACAATGACAAATGTAATCAATAAAACTGTGGTCCTTTAACTTCGACAATGAGCCATTTACATTCCAATGTAAAAACGACAATGACAAACCATAATCAATGAAACTGTGGTCCTTTAACTTCGGCAATAAGCCATTTGCATTCCAATGTAAAAACGACCATGACAGAATATAATCAAGACAACTGTGGTCCTTTAACTTCGACAATAAGCCATTTACATTCCAATGTAAAAAACGACACGCATACTTTGGGATCAAATGCACCATTCGCTCCACAGTCACTCTCACGCACACATCGTATGTTTTCCTGCTTCTCATTGATTCATTATTTTCATTTTCAAAACAACAATCATCATCCTGAGAAATTTTAATTTATATGGGAATGAACTGGCATACAAAAACCATCACTTTCATCTTTCTCACTACGCTTAGATAAATCCATAGTAGGGTTGGCTTCGATTTTTTTTTTTCAGACAGGGCACCTGGTGGTGTAGTCGACCCAGTTTGTGATTTACAAGAGATCCCAGGCGAGTTAACACGGCCACCTTGAGCACCGCCTTTAAACGGCAGTGACAACACGGCAGCAGTGTCACTCAATGTGTCACAGCTCACTGGTTGACCTGCTTTAGCATGTGAAAACACGGCAGCAGTGTCACTCAATGTGTCACAGCTCACTGGTTGACCTGCTTTAGCATGTGAAAACATGGCAGCAGAATTTAGGTGAGACAGTGACTTAAATTTATTTGTCCCCGATGAAACGTCTGAAAAATCAGGCAAAAAAGTATACACGGAGGAGAGATAGTAAGTACACTGCTTTTTGAAATCAGGCTGGCCGGACCATTAAGCCGTAGGTTTTAACTTGTTTTCTTGCTGTCCAGACAGAACCTCACTCCGTCTATGATCAAATGATCAAACACCATGCTAGCTCATTTATTTTCTTTCCTGCCATTATTTAGATGCGGAACCAGGTTCCTTTTTATATCCCTTACTCTTGGAGAAATATCTTCACCAGTGAAAATGTTACTTCCCCATAATTTGTGTCTAGCATTCAAAACTCGTTCCTTATCTTTTTAAAATGTGCACCTTCCAATGATAGAGTAATCATGTTTTCTATTCAAACGATGAACTCCTTCAAATTCTGTCCTTGGATAAGTCTAATTTGTCTGTCAGCAAGTCTTTTGCAAACCCTTCACATTCATCTCTAGTTTCGTTATCACTTCTTTGTATTCTGTAAAAGATAATGTTATTCCTTTTCGATCGTCCCTCTCAGTCATCATATTATTTCCCCAAAGGTTTCAATTCGTTCACACAAAGTTTGCTTCTGTTCTTTTAAATGTTGATTTTCATGTTTTAAGGCAATCACTACCTCTCTCAAAAGAATCCACATCCTCATGCAGACCCACACACACGTCCTTCACTTCTTTCACACCTTTCTCCACTTTATCAAACTTTGAGCTTAAACCGGTAAGAGAGGCCATAATGTTTTCCAACACTGGGTCACCAGATGTCTTAGATGGGGTGGATGGGGACCTGGAAGAACCACCAGCTGGGTCTGTCTCAGCTCTCCGTCTTCCCAGCAGATCCAGGTCCGGGTTCAGTTCCACATCACCACAGCGATGCAGAAATACGCAGAGGTACAAAAGAATAG
>JADBJO010014651.1:10000-15000 GCA_016801955.1 Conus betulinus
TTGTTGTTGTTTTTTCATTCAGTGCCTCCCTTGCGCTGAAGACATCAAGCTGAGTGACAAACTTGTTCATTTTCATTGTCCTTTTTGTTTGTTTGTCTTGCCTGAAGAAGACCTAACAGGTCGAAACGCGTCGTGTTTTGTCTTGTGAGTCGATTGCCACGTTTCTCTTGGCGGTTTGCTAAAATTTATCTAAGATTTATGTATGTACAAAGACTGGCTTATTCATTTTGGCAAAGTATTTTGTGGTAATTAAGTTCTTTTCAGAGTATTTTTCCTTATTGAAGTATTTATCCATATGCACAGATCGTCGGCATACTGCACAGCTGTGATATCTTTGCTTAAAGGTTTTGGAAGATTACGGAATAAAATGTTAAATAACATTGGAGCTATCACAGAGCCTTGTGGGATTTCCATTTGTAGTGATTTAAAACTCACAGTACGTATTTTCTATTTTATCTTGTAGCTTTCTGTCTTAAACAAATTCTCTGATATAATAATAAAGATTTCCACATACACCTATGTTTCTTAATTTATATATCAATACGCCATACCAAATGCTATCAAAAGCTCCTTTAACATACAAAAAGAAGCCAAAACGCTTTTTTTTTTCTTTTTTTTTTTTTTTTTCTTTTGGTATTGGTTGTTAATCTGTGTGGTTATTTCAACTATATGATCGATGACTGATCTTTCTTTTCGAAAACCGGCTTGATTGTGTGGTATTACGTCATAGTTATCTCAACAATTTATCAATCTATCCAGAACTATTTTGTTCATTAATTTAGAGACATGAAAGGTTAAAGATACTGACCGATAATTATTTACATTTCTGCAGATTTACCATGTTTTAACATGGGAATTATTGCTAACTGCTTCTGTATTCCTGGCATAATACCCTCTGACCAAATCTGTTGAAATGTTGTTTGCAAAAAAAAAAAAAAAAAAAAAAGAAATTGGTTGGTAAGTGTTTCAACATATAATTTGAAATTGCGTCTAACCTCACAGATGGTGTTTTTTGTTAGTGTGAAAAAAAATTGCATCATTAGTCTCCTGTATATTATAATTATATAGGTGCATTAACAAAATCACTATTTGCATGCTGCTCATCATAGGGATGTTTGTTTTCTTTCTATTCTCGAAGCTGTGTACATTCTGGTGAAAGACTTTCCATTCGCATTGTCCTCGAAACTATATCAGCAAATGATTCTGTCTTTTCCGCTGAAGTTGCGATTTTCTTATTATCCAGTACAATGGGACAACGAGGTAGATTTAACCCATGTTTCATGTCCGAATTTTCGTCCACACTTTCTAAAACTCTTTATGCTGAGAAACCTCTTTGTCAGAGATGGATGATCAATATAAACGTTTGGCTTTGGCTACAACTCTGTTTGCATGAGCATTGGCTTCCTTCATTTCTTCGCGTGCCTTTTCTATCCTATAGGAATGTGCACTTAAATCATTTCACATTTCATGCTTTTCATTTGTCACTTCCTCAAACTTAATTTTAAAGTATGCTTTATATTTCTTTTTTTTTATTTTATTCATGCCTTCTTCACAACCTTTTGACCACCACACATTTCCAGTATGATTTTCTTTTTCTGTTAATTCTGCCTTTAGGAATAGTTTCATTTGTGGCAGAGACAACCTTTTCATTGAATTTACTACATACAACATTCATATCATCTTCATCGTCAAAAATATGATCTGCATCAACGTGAGCAAGAAGAGATGAAAATGTCTTCAAGTCTGCGAATTCATATTTGTATTTGAGTATTTTGTCTTCTGGAAAATTTGGTATTTCAGAATTTCTATTAAATGCAATCTTTATTTGAAAGTGATCACTTCCAGGAGTGTCTTGACATGTTTCCCAGATGCAGTCAAAAGCTAATTGTGGAGACATCAAGGACAAGTCAATGGCACCTGCTCTGTGAGTAGAAATATCTGGTATTCGAGTGATGCTGAAATCATTTAGCTAGCACAAAGATAAATCCACCACATTTTCAATGAAGCGATTGCTGCTTATAGTTGAGCTGTCCTTATTCCAGAATGGAGAGTGGGTATTAAAATCTCCACCAAGTAGCCATTTATCTTCTGAATTTTTAAAACGAATGTGGCCACTCAGTGTTTTGATCATTCGGTCCTTTTGGCAAATAAACGGAGACAACGTTTACAATATTCTTGTTATCAATTCTAACACTTGCCAGGAAAGAATATAAGACTGGTTGATTTGATGGAACTGGTGATGGCATAAAGAATAATCAATACCTTGCCAGATGTAAATAGCACTGCTTATTCTTTCTTTTGCATTAAAAGGTTGATTATGTACTGGTGGATTATAAAAGTAGGGCGATCTCGGTAATTTTGTTTTGCACGCATTTAGAGACTGTAATATCAAAATGTGATACTTAAATGTAGCAAGGTGCTGAACTAAATACGATCCATTTGTAATAATTGATCTGGCATCCCATTGTAAATAGTAATCATATCAGGTTACATATCAGGCACGCCTCCAAAACAACACCAAATAGAACTAATACAAATTCTAAATAATTAGCGACACAAAAAAACTGTATGCAAAGGGAAAAAAAGAGGAAAAAACAACAAAATAATAGCAGATGATTTAAAACGATATCAGATATAAAGTGATTATTTAGAACAATATCAGATATAAACAAAATCAAAACAGTCCATCAAAAGAATCTGGCCGACGGTAATGTGCAGACCGCACCGTTTATTTGTTCTGTGTCAATAACAGTCTCTTAAGCAGTCGTGCATATTCCACCACTGTCCCTGTCGACTTTCAGCAAAGAAGGACTGTCTTGAAGGGGGCAGGTAACGCTGCATGGGTGGTGGGGCCAGGAGTCGTCTGGCTGTTTTCCTGGGTCTGCCCGTAAAGAAATGCCGTACGTGTCTGCCCAGGTTGCCTGCTAGGACACTAGCCCTTCTGGTGTTGGGGTGTAGACCGTCCTTCAGTGTGTGTTGAGATCTGAAGATTGTCATGACTTATGTAGGATGCATTCTCTGTTTTGAACAAGTCACTGGCGATCAGGGCATTGAAGAGCTGACGACAAACTTCAGTATCAGGTCTAGTTGCAAAGTGAAACGACTGCAGGCGGAAATCTAAACAAATCTTAAATAAATGTCAGCGAACCGCCCAGAGAAACGTGGACAAACGAGTCACAAGACAAACCACAACGCGTTTCAACCTCTTAGGTCTTCTTCAGGTGCAACAAACAAGAAACAAATAACGAAAATGCACTTAGCTTTGATCGCTTCTGTGTTCAGCGCAAGAAAGAAGGCGTTGAATGAAAACGAGGCTGTTGGAAGGGAAATAATGTGCGAGTCAAAGTCGTAATGATGATAATATTACTGACAGGAATACTAATAATGGTCAAAATATTTTATATATATATATATATATATATATATATATATATATATATATATATATATATATATAAAAGAGAGACAAGATTACTACCAGTCTTGGTGTCAATAAGTAGGTATGGGAGAAAGGAGAGTGGGTTAGAGGATTCTTAAACAGCTGGGTTGCCGTGGCAACAGTCCCGGAGGCTAAGGCGATGGTGAAGTGTGTGTGCGGGTGTGTGTGTGTGTGTGTGTGGTTGTTAGTGTGTGTGAGTGTGCGTGTGTGTGTGTGTGTGTGTGTGTGTGTGTGTGTGATATGTGTGTGTGTGGTTATCAACATTTCCACAACATATGCATAGGAAAGAGGGAAGATGGAACAGGAGTACGTGTTGAAGAAATAGTGAATGAAAATAAAAGAAAACCAAATGAACCATTTCCCTCACTTTCATTTGGTTTTCTTTTATTTTCATTCACTATTATTGGTGGAATATAAAGTTTCAGACTTGATGTTTTTATTTTGGCAATATTGTTTCAGTTTTTGAAGGTCGTTTGATCTGGATGAATCTGTCGTGACAATTTTATTGGCAGTAGTACAAAAGTGGGTGTTCAGCTGTTCGACAGAGATGTCTTTAATTACAGCTGATTTTGAAGATTGATTGTTTGTAAGCTTTTTAATAGCTTTCCATAGCAATTTTGGGTTGGAGGAGGAGGAGGAGAAGGAGGAGGAGGGAAGAAACGAAGAAGAAGAAGAAGAAGTAATGAAAAATGTACTCATATATCGCATCAACCCACATCACATAAAGAGGAAAGAAAAAAGCATAGGACATAACAATGCAATGCAGGGAACCAGAGACATAGGCCTAATGTGTATATAGGCTTAAAAATGAGGTGACTCAGGAGGAAATGGAAACATATATCTTAAAAGGAATTTAAAGTGACCCCATTATTTAAGAAGGACAAACAATTTACAAGAGAAAACACGACGCGTTTCGGGCCTCTTATGTTTTCATTAGGCAAGATAAAACAACATCCAGGACAATGAACACGAAGAACGACCTGTCACATATCTTCTCAAACACTTCATTCAAAGCCCATTTTCCGCCAAAGTTGAGAATATAATTGATTGTCCATTCTTCGTTTTCACTGTCCTGAATGTGTTTCGTACGTGCCTAATTCTTAAATCCTCAGAAAAAAAAGAAAAAAAAAAAAAAAGAAAACACACTTCCACGCTCAAGACCACGGCCAGTTTTGAATGATCATCTATAGAGTACCAGTATACTTGACTGCTCACTCACCTTGAAGCGTGTATATATATATATATATATATATATATATATATATATATATATATAAGAGAGAGAGAGAGAGAGAGAGAGAGAGAGAGAGAGAGAGAGAGAGAATACAAAAATACAAAACCAAACAGAACTGAGCAAATATATTTGGAGACTTAAAGACAAAAAATAAACTATAACATATCCTGGAAAATCATAAAAAGGGCATCACCATACAACAACATTTCTAAAAGATGCAACCTATGTTCAACAGAAAAATGGTTAATACTATGCAAACCACACTTAGCAACTCTAATACTTAAGTAGAAATAGTAAACAACTGCAGGACAAATGGAAATCGTTGTC
>JADBJO010014651.1:22500-45000 GCA_016801955.1 Conus betulinus
GCTTCCCCTTCAACACAAAACGAAAGCTATGAATGTGTGTTACAATCTGATGTATGTTGTGTGTCAGAAAATGCACATGATTGTCCCCCTTCGGCCATTGTACACAGTACGAATGAAAACGAGTTTTTGAATATTGATTCCAAATCTTTCACCTTTTTACACTGGAATGTTAAAGGTTAATTCCAAAAGTACGCGACAATGATTTTCGTCTCGTTTGTTCGTTCGTTTGATATTATTTCGTTGGTTGAGACTTTGTGGAAGATTTCAACTTTTCTGGGTTTTGTTTTTTTTTTGTTTTGTTTGTTTGTTTGTTTGTTTTTTTTTTAAGTTTATTGTAAACCAGCTATAACGCTCTCAGCTCGTGGTAGGCACTCAGGTGGTTTGTTGTGTCTGATAAGAAAGGAGCTTTGCTCATTTGTAAAACTCTTGAATATTCAGTCGGATAATTTCGTTGCGTTTATCATTGACAAATCTGTGTTTGGTACCATTAAAATGTATTATATGTGTATGCATGTGTTGTTCTGTGGATTCACCATATTACTTGCACTTCAGTCTTGAAAATGGAATAAAGTTTGTTTGAATTTTATTCTTGTATGATGACTTGTGATGTGTTTGATGATTAGTGGTGATCTCAATGCCAGAACTGCAAATTTTTCAAATGATTTAGGAGGAAAATATCTTAGATTTTTGTAAACAGCATTCTAGCGGCTCATTATACACTCACAGAAATTCTGAGGATAAAAAAAAAGCTTATTAATTATGGCAAAATTCTGCTTGATATGTGTACAGTCTATACTTGTGTATTTTGAATGGTATGTGTGAGGGCGACCAGGAAGGTCACTACACCTACGTATCTGAAAGTGGAGAGAGTGTTGATGATCATTTTTTAAATGTCAAAGAATGTGTTTGCTAGTGTTTCTGACGTCTGTGTACTCATGTATATGAACGTATTGAGTCTGATCATATTCCTATTCTTTGACCATTAATGTTTTAACAACAATCGATAAATCAACCCAAAGACAAGAATATTAACGATTTTGTGAAAAAGTTTGTTTGGAATGAAAATTATTAAGATCACTTTACAGACATGATGTGTTCATCTGAGATCCAGCAGAGAGTCGAAATGGCTATCAGACTAACTAATTGATGTATGTAAATGACGCGCTCAGTACTTTTAATTCTGTTTTCAAAGCTGCTACAAAATGTATGACAAAGCGGATAAATGTAAATAGTCGTAGGGAACGTGATGATTGGCATGACACTGAGTGTCGCCAAAGTAAAGGAACGCTAGAAGATTACTAAGTAAGTCAAATCGTAGTAAACTTTCAACGGATCGAGTTTTGTATTGTAATGCTAGGCGGGAATACAAACAACTTTTTAAAACGAAAGAAAGGGATTTTAACAGAGCATTTTTAGATAAATTAGTAGCGTTTGTAAACCCTCAGAAAGATTTCTGGAACGCAGTACAGAAGATTAGAGATGGTAAGAAAACAACCTTAAATAAAATTACTTTGGAGAAGTGGTTTGAAGATTTTAAAGGACTGCTTGAAAGAAATGAAGATGTTGGTACTTTATTAGCACAACCATGTAGTGATGGCGAAAGTGCTGGCAACGATAGTGGTAACTGTCTTTTAAATCGTCCAATCTCAAATGGAGAAATTGTGTTTGCATTAACATTTTTGTATGGCAAAGCTGCAGGCCCTTACGGGATGATTGGAGAGATAGTTAAATATGCTTGCAAATCTGAACTGGTTGTTTGTTTTCTAAAGAATTTCTTAAATGCTTTGTTTGACAGGGGTCTTTTTCCAGAAGTTTGGTCGGAGTCAATTATCCTTTCATTGTATGAAAAAGCTGATGCTAATAATCCAAACAATTATCGAGAAATATCTTTGAGCAATATATGCAGTAAATTATACAGCACTGTCCTTAATAGAAGACTTCAGGAACTGGAAGAAGAAGAAAACTTAACTGGTGAATTTCAAGCAGGGTTTAAACAGAATTATTCAACAGTTGATCATATGTTCACTTTGATGTCGTTTGTTGAAAAAACAGTTTGGATTGAATCGTAAATTATATGTAGTCTTTATAGATTTTGAGAAAGCATTTGACTCTGTAAATAGAAGTATCCTTTGGCCTATTTTGCTCAAGAATGGTGTTCATGGTAAATTGTATATGTCCATTATCAGCATGTATGACTCTGTAAAAGCAAGAGTGCGATGGGGAGGATCTCTTAGAGATTATATATACTGTGCATCTGGGGTAAAACAAGGGGATGCTTGCAGCCCTATTTTGTTCTCATTATTCATTAACGAATTAACGTTGGAAGTTATTATTAATTCTGGAAGACATAGCGTGCTGTTTGTAAATGATGTCTTAGAAATATTTATTTTGCTATTAGCTGATGATGTGGTATTGTTATCCGAAAAATTTTTTGGTCTCCAAACGCACTTGAACAGTCTAGAAAGAGCTGCTGTATCACTTCAATTAAATGTAAACATGACAAAAAGCAATATAATAGTCTTTAGAAAATGAGGTTATCTTGCTGCTAGGGAAGATGGAGTTATAACGGAAATATCGTGCCAGTAGTAAATGTTTACAAATATTTGGGTATATTCTTTTCAACACGCCTGAGCTTTACATTTGCTTGTAAAGATATTGTGAGCAGAGCTAAATACGCCTTATTTTGTATCATGAAAAAGCTGACAATATTGAAACAACAATTCTTTAGCACTGTTTTTAAAATTGTTTGATTCTCAAATCCAACCAATTATGCAATATGGTGCTGAACTATGGGGTATTAGCAGCTCTGCTTATGAGGTGGAGAAGCTACATTTATACGCACTGAAGAAGTTTTTGGGAGTATGTATACATATATACATACATACATACATACATACATACATACATACATACATATATATATATATATATATATATATATATATATATATATATATATATATATATATATATATATATAAATAAGTTTTATATCAACATAAGAGCGCTTTAGAGGTTCACAGGTGAGGTTCGACAAGTAATCAGAAAAACAAAATCATTGGTTGGAGATGCATGGTTCTTAGCTTATAGCATACAGACATGAACACATGGTTGAAGCTTAGCTTATAGCATAAAGACCACTTCCCTCCACTGTCCGAGTCGAGTCAAAGCCGACAATGGTGGGGGATCCAGAATTTTAGCTTGGAAGGCCTTTCAGGATCATAGCCATGGTCCAGCTTTGGAGCGGATCAGAGCCCTACAAAGCACAGCACTCAGTACCAGTCATGACCCAGGAAATATTCATTGCTTTCTGAAAAAAAAATGTTTTCTAATGCTAAATGTGGTTTTTAAAGCTGGGTTCCTGATATGAGATAAATTTCAGAAATATGGCTTTATCAACTGGAATGGTCAATCTGCGAAGTGCGGTCTGAAGGTGAATGCACTGATGTTAAGTTGGAAAGAGGTAAACCATTTTGATTGGTCAGCAGTCAGTTCTTTATCCATAAAAAACTTATAGACGACTCTGAACACCAGCACAGCTGGTTCCAACTGTGTAAAATGCAAAGACGTTGACAAATGATCTCAGAAAGATCTCAGTTTACATAGTTGACCAGCTTATTAAAAGTGATGCTGAACAGAGAAGAAGAAATAATGCTCCCCTGGTTACACCCAACTCAGCCTCGTGAATGTGACACAGTGGGTTTGATACTGCCGATCGGCCAGCCAAAAAAAAAAAAAAAAAAAGTTTGTTTATTTTATTAATGAAGATAGGGAGATGACCTTGAAAACCTAAATTATGAAGATCCACGAGAATAACAGATGCCCAGGTAGTGTCGTAGGCCTTCAGGGATGATAGCAACGATGTGTTGTTGTTATTGAAGGCGTTGCAGAGATCGGTTTAAGATGGACTAGATGGCCAACTACAGTGTAGAGCTTGCAGAAACCTCACTGTTCTTTAGACAAATGGTCGTCGGTTTCTGCCATCAACATCGGACGAGAATTAACTTACAAAGGCTGCTAATCAGAGCTATTGAGTGATGATTAGAAGTGTTTGGTCAGTCCTTCCCGAGTTCAGGAATACGATTGATGAAGGCTGTCCACCTGAAATGCAGATAATACCCTGTAGTTTCTCTATGATTGTGCATTTTCAAAGGAGTCTGGCCAGCTTTCTAGAAGATGTTTCAGAAACTGGTGATGGATGTCATCAAGGCTGGGAACAGAATTTTGCCTGTATTCCTCGCTTCAATGAAAAAAGAATATAACTGCATAACGCCTTCTTGATTAGAACAAATGAATACTGTTCTCTTGACAATCTACCCCAAACGGAATTTGTTTAAACACTTTTGGTTGTGATTGTGTAATGTTGATGTCAAAGTTGAGAGAATCCATTTCAGAAGGATGTAGAAAGAAACTCGTGGAGAGCGTGGCAGCAGAGAGAGTCCTCAGAAGAGAGAGCCCCCTTCAAGCAAGTGTTTGGCCCTTTACTCCTGACACTCTAGGGGGGTTTGGGCCACACCCGGTTCATGACTCCGGATGTCCCTCTGCTGCCCCCCTTTTTTCCCCATCTCGGACGAGCCATGGCTGGGATTCGAACCCATGCCCCTCTGGACATGCTCATTTCAGAAGGATGCACTTTAACAAAATGAAGAAAACAAAAACATTCTGTAAAATGGGTTTTTTTTTTTTTTTCATCAAAATATGTTTTCTGCAGTATAAAACACAAAAATATAGAAACTAATCTAAGTGAAATAACGGTAGAAAACGGAATAACATGACAAATCATTTAGCGAATACTCATGGCTTCTCAATTGATATTGAAGAATTTCAGACTAAATATCCCTTGATCATAGCTCTTTTCAATGGCATAATTTCTTCTATATAAGCATATAAAGAATAAACCTTCCTGAATTAGGAAGTACAGCATACCCATTCGAAACCAGCTGTAATAGATAATTGAAGCAGTTAGGTCAAAGCACAGTGGGGAAAATCAATGGTTTACCATTCTTTATCAAAAGATGAAAACAGGCACATATCAATAAATTCATTTGGGGAAAACAAATTAGGGAAGCGTCATCTAATGTGCACATTAGATAGCTCAAGCTTAAAAATAGTTCATCACATGATACTGACCAACAGACGTTAGTCCAAATTTCATGTTGTAAGTTGTCATGTGACATCTGGAGGAGACATATTTGTCGACGATCCAATTATCGTTTTCTATCTAAAAATAGACGTTATTCTACACCCATTCTTAATAACCCATGTTTTTTTTTTTTTTCTGATTTTGAAGAAGTCTCAGATGTTCACAGCAGAGGTCAGAAGTAGCATACAGTAGCGTGCGTCCCGTAGACATCTGCGCAATGTGTGGGAACCACAGGGAGTAAGTTAATTTAATGCACTGTTGAGGCCTTTTATGTATAGGTAACATTGTGCGTGTCACTTTTATAGCCCCCCCCCCCCCTCCCCCGCCAGCGCGCGCGCGCGCGCGCGCGCGTGTGTGTGTGTGTGTGTGTGTGTGTGTGTGTGTGTGTGTGTGTGTATGTGTAACTGGCTGGCTGGCTGTGGTCATTGTCTATGTACATGCGTAATTGTATGCGTAAAACAGGATGATGATTTTGTTTTGTCACTTTTTTATCAATGAAGTGCATTTGAGGTAGCTATTTTCTGTTAAATTTAAATGTAAAGAGATATATATATATATATATATATATATATCCTCCTTCAATCCTCTCCCCTTCTCTCAAACGTGCCCCTCCCTCTCAAACGTACCCACCACTATCCCACCCTCACTTTTTCCCCCCCCCCCCCCCCCCCCCCCCCCCCCCCCTCATTCCCCTCAACATTTCTGCATTCTTTCTCTCCTCCCCCTCTAAACTCCCCCTCGGTCTAATTATATATCCTAGAAACTCCCCTACCTTCTCTCTGTTTCTTTCTGCCTATCCCTATATTTCTGTTTCTGTCTGTCTGTCTGCCAGCCTGCCTGTCTGTATAGATGTCTATCTGTCCCTCCCTCTCCCCTCTCTCTCTCTCTCTCTCTCTCTCTCTCTCTCTCTCTCGGCCTCTGTCTCTATGTCTTTATGTCTGTCTCGCTCTTTCTTCATCCTTCAAACCCCCCTCTCCCCCCCCCCCCCCCCATTTGCCCCTTTCCACCCCCCCCCCCCCCCCCCCCTTTAACTACTACAATATTCGTATCATTGCCCCGTCCTCTGTGTGTGTGTGTGTGTGTGTGTGTGTGTGTGTGTGTTCTGCGCAGGCGCTCGTGTGTTTGAGTGTTTGTGAGGATGTACACATTGATGTGAGCTCAGAACAATAATGGTTCTCGTGCGTGGTCTCCTTTTCGTCGTCCCCCATGAAACAGGCACCTGGTGGAAGTTTTTCCTTTTGCTGCTTCTCCGAACGTGGAATCACCCTCCCCTACACGCTCTCTCTCTCTCTCTCTCTCTCTCTCTCTCTCTCTCTCTCTCTCTCTCTCTCTCTCTCTCTCTCTCTCTCTATCACGTTGCATATGTCAAGATCGTGGTCTGTGGCGGCAATCAAAATTATGGTCAACCTATTGTCAATCTGCACCTTAGGCCCCCTCACCCTTCACTCCCATCCTAATTTTATGTTTCTTATTAGTGGAAATGTTTTATACTCAACGTTTTATTTTAAAGTTAAAACATTTTAATTAAGGTGCCTTTTCCCAACTACATACATTTGAGATTCGTGTTCAGGATCTGAGGATGGAAAATGCGAGCTTTTTACTGTCACAGTCTGTACCCCCTGGCAAAGGCAAATAAAGCCAAAATTTGGGATATTTTAATTTTGTTTGTTTGGAGTTTTATCTAATTTGACTGTTTTTATATATATATATATATATATATATATATATATATATATATATATATATATATATATATATCCACAGACGAGTTCAGAGAGAGAGAAAAAAAATGAAATAAAGGTATATGTTATTACCGTTGAAACATGTCTGCATTTATTGTTATTTTATATGAATATGTACACATCTGTTACATCTACATATTAAATAGCTAAGAAAAAATCTTTCAGTGCCTACCTTGCGCTGAAGAGATCAAGCTATGTGACAAACGCGTTCATTTTCATTGTCCTATTTGTTGTGTCTTGCCTGGAGAAGACCTAAGAGGTCGAAACGCACCGTGTGTTTTGTCTTGTGACTCGTTTGTTCACGTTTCTCTTGGCGGTTCGCTAACACTTATTTAAGATTTACGTATCTACCAAGACTGTCTAATTCATTTTGGTAAAGTATTTTGTAGTAATTAAGTGTTCTTTTAGGAGTATTTTTCCGAATTGAAGTATTTATATCCATATGCACAGATCGTCAGCATACTGCACAGCTGTGATATTTTTGCTTATAAGTTTTGGAAGACCACAGAGTAAAAGTTAAAAACACATTGGAGCTATCACAGAGCCTTGTGGAATTCCCATTTGTAGTGATTTAAACTCAGAGTACGTATTTTCTATTTTGACTTGCTGCTTTCTGTCTTGAACAAATTCTCTGATATAATAATGAAAGATTGCCAGACAGACTTATGTTTCTTTAATTAATATACCAATGTGGCATACCAAACTCTATCAAAAGCTCTTTTAAGATTAAAAAACGTAGCCAAAACGCTGTTTTGTTTTGCAAATTGGTTGTTAATTTGTGTGGTTATTTTAACTATATGATCGATGACTGATCTTTCTTTTCGAAAACCGGCTTGATTGTGTTGTGTTGTGTTACGCACGCACGCGCGCACGCACGCACACACGCACACACATACACACAGACACACACAGACACGCACACACACACACACACACACACACACACACACACACACACACACACACACACACACACACACACACACACATATACACAGACACACGCGCGCGCGCGCGCGCACGCGCGCGCGTTCTTCCTATTTACCTACTTACCTGCGGTAGAAGACAGTTTTAGTCATTTCCAGACTGGGTGCCTCTGACCTATCTACAGCAGAGAAACTCAAGATCAGATCTCTGTGATCAGCAGAAGATTTCAATCTTATCGTGACGAAGACCTCATTAGTCCAACGGTACCAATCTGAACACCTAAACCTGTCTTGATCACAGAAATTAAAAATATTTCCCTGCGTGAAGAGATGTTTGTTTTCCATTGCTATGTTGATCAACTTGTAAACAAGGCGCCTGCAATCACACACGCCTATCTTTGTATATATATATATATGTGTTTTTTTTTTGTTTTTTTTTTTTCCAGGAGGGACTTTGAATCGAATGTGACACTCCTGTTTTTAACGCATTTTTATCCAGTACACACTGACATGTCTTTGAAGAGGAACTGTCTGTTGACTTTGTATGTGTCAAATTATCAAGTGCCTTGTTAGTATCAGCTGTGCGTATTTCACAAGGACGGGTTATGTACTGTGATGTATATTTAACAGCACATAGCATGTTGTCATACTGAGGGTCTTGCTGAACGTTCGCTTTCCAAGTGGTTTTTGTCCTCATTTGAGTCGTCAGTATGGAGTTCTTCGAGCTGTGTGTGGCATTGGTGGTGTATATAGAAGACACTTGACTTTCTTCACCTAAATCACAGGCATGACTTTCTGTGAACACAGATTAGACAGATTTCTAATTCTAAAATTAATTTACCCCTATTAATATACCCCTTCATGAGGGGCTGAGGCCTATGTGAATAATCTATCATTTATTTTTTTTTCTCTGTCTGTCTGTCTCTCTTTCTCTCTCTCTCTCTCTCTCTCTCTCTCTCTCTCTCTCTCTCTCTCTCTCTCTCTCTCTCTCTCTCTGTATGTGTGTGTGTGTGTTCATTATGAACAAAAAGGTAGAGGAGGGGTGGGGTAGGGGATGGGTTCTCTCTACTCTCTCTCTCTCTCTCTCTCTCTCTCTGTCTCTCGGGGCGGGAAAAAGATGGCGACTAGTAAACAGTGTCAGTCGTTTGCTCTACCTTCGGCTTCAAAGTGCGGCGTTTATGTGGCATACTAGAGAGTAGTGATGTGACAGTATGGTGGGTAAATAGACAGTGAAGAAAGCAGCAGACACAATGATAGACATTAATCTGTGGAGAAGCAGAACTGGACATTTTTGTGTATCAGTGACAAGGTCACAGAAAAGTTCACAAGGCCAGCCAGGTGTGAGCGGAAGCGAGGCAATGTCGGCGCCCGGTGTGTTGACTTTTTTTGGCGTTGTTCTCAGTGTGTGCCTCCTCGGAAATTTCGCTGAGAATCCTCGCTACCTCAGTTGTGAGCGATGACACTTCACCACCACTGGGCCTTTCGGCTGGTCACATCCCAGGAGCAACAACATCGAGTGGAAACGCAGTGTGTTATGACAGCGCGTGTGTAGTACACGTGTTGCCCGTACACAGCCAGGCTCTCGCACACTGTGCTTATGCTTAATTTATGCCTCGTGGTCGGTGCGACGCCTTCTCCTGTCTCATGACGTGGAGACGAACCCCGGACCTTTGCAGAGGGATGGCAGTGTCACAGAGGATGATGTTCAGCAAACACCTGCTGCACACGTGGAATCAGCGACACAACAACATCACCCCTGACTTCGCACAGCAAATTCTTCAGGCCATCGACAGACAGAGTAAAACAAGCAGCGAAGAAAATAACTTGATTCGAAGTGATCTGTCTGTTATCAAGTCCGAACTAAAACGTGTCAGTGAGAAGTGTGATGAAATTAATGAACGCTGCAATAGACTTGAACAGGAAAACACCCGTCTGTCAGAGGCCGTGTCGGAAATCACCGATGACATCACAGCCCTCAACACAGAATCAGCGGAGCAGAAAGAGGTCACACACAAACTCGCCCAGTATATGGACAGACTACGCAACGAACATGAGAAAATGAACTCGAAATTGACCGTTTAGAGGAGTTTTCCCGTAGGGACAATCTACGGTTTTATGGTATCCCTATGTGCTCTGACAGAGAAAACTACGACCGGTGTGCGTCAGCTGTGGTGTCAGCACTGAACAGTGTAGAGGGCCCGAAGCAGTGGAGTGAAGATGACATCGTCAGAGCACATAGAATCAGACAGGGTGACCCCAAACTCATGACCGTCAAAGTGCGTAGTTGGAGGGACAAGTTGGAGATCCTGAAGAATAAAGACTTGAGAAGTCAGCTTGAAGGGCAAGGTGTGCGGGTGGCCAACGACTTGACCAGACGGCAAGCTGCAATGGTGGCACAGGCCAAACGTGACGGCATGTCAGCCTACTTTGACAGAGGCGTGATGAAGATCGGACCGAGACGAGCACCGAGGTCGTACGCCGCAGCAGTGAGGGCCGATCACGATGTTGACACTTCGTCACCTCCATCATCAGGCGGAACAGCAGACAGCACGGTGCCGATGGCGGAGAGCAGCAGCAGCACAACAGCTGATCGGCAGTCAGGTCACCGGGTCAACACACCAGTGGATCACCGCAGAGAATCTCCGAGACATGCCCCTCTCAAGCCAACCAGTTTAAAGCAGGGCAGTGACGTTCGTGGGGAAAAGGTGGTAGAGGTGGGGTCAAAACACCTTCGCAGGGGAAGAGAGGGACTGTACAAGGGAAGGGAGAGGGTCAGAGAGGGCGGCCTGCAACACGTGAAACTGGTGGCAGTGCAGGTAGAGGGACACAGCAAAGTGGTTGTCAAGTTTCTGGTCTATGAGTGGCGACACACGGCGTGCGACCAGTGTCAGTGACAGTGGCAGGCGTTCTCTGCGTTCTGGATCAACTTCCAATAAATAGGACAGGCTTGATCAGCCGACACAGTTTATAGTTCTTGAATTATAATGTTGAAAACCTGTGTAGTAAATTAAATGATGCATCTTTTGTAAATTATGTGTGTTTCATTTGATTTCGTGTGTCTAACTGAAACCTTTGCTAATCAGGCTTTTGACTAAAGTTACATTTTTCATGACTATGTAAAATTTAGCTCTCCGGCAAAAAAGTTGTCATCATTTGGTAAACTCGGGTGGAGTTTTATTACTTGTTAAAAACTGTTATTCTCACTTGGTTAAACGAATTGAACTTACATGTGACAACTTGGTTGTGTTTGAAAATTGAGAAAAGTATATTTGATATGGATAAAGATGTATTGTTGATTTGCAGTTATATTCCCCCTGAAGGTAGTCCTTTTTATAACTACACTGATGTGAAAAATGGTATTCTTATTTTAGAAGAAAATTGCAGCATCTAGTCCAGAATGGAAATGTTAACATAACTCTATGTGTAAATTGAACGCCAGAACAGGATGTGAGCAGCCCACCATTGAAAACCTGACAAGTCATTTAAATCCACCGGATAACAGAGAAAATGAAGAGATGTATACAAGACATTCAAAAGATGGAAATGTGAATGATTTTGGTCAAACGCTTTTAGATTTCTGTTTCATGTTTGATTTAGTCATATTGAATGGATTTTGTGAGGGTGATCCACGCGGCGATTTTACATATGTATCACCACACGGTAGTAGTGTAATTGATTATTTCATCGTGTCTGAAGAATTGCAATTTGATTTTGATTTGTGTGTTAGTGATAATCTACACTCTTGGCACCTACCGGTTGAATTGAGACGGAAGAAAGGAATGACGGAAGAGAAAGAAAGGAAAATGGAGGGTGGAGAAGAGAAGATTGTATGGAATGATGAGAATGCTCAGACTTACAGGGATGAATTGGAATCTGACATGTTTAAGGAATGCATGAAGCAGGCGAACGATGGATTGGATGTTGATGTTGATGAATGTGTCTAGATGTGTTTACCGGTGTGATGTATGGTGCTGCTGCATGTATGGTGCATATAGTGGGGAAGAAGAAAAAACAAAAAGATGACTGGTTTGATAGGGAATGTGAAGTAAAGAAAAGACGAGTTAAGGGCCTTCTGAGAAATTATCAGCGTTCTAAGACTGACGTTAATTATCGGAGGCAAATTTATGTAAAACAGGGAAAGAATATAGCAAGCTAAAGAGAGAGAAAAGGGAATATTTTGATCGTTCCAGACTAGAAAAATCAAAAGATTCAGTTAGAGACCCGAAAACGTTTTGGTCAACTCTTAGAACGATTAACAGAAAGTCACTGTATATAATGAAATTTCAATAAACAATGGCATGATCATTTCAACGGTGTTTTTTATTCTCATGATAATATTTACGAGGAGGATAGTCATACTGACCCGAATAATGAAAATATGCAAGAACCCCTGTTTAATGACCCAATCACAAAAAACGAAATATAAGAAAGCATTAAAAGATTAAAAAGCGGTAAAAGTGCTGGCCCAGACGGAATTGTAAATGAAATGCTAAAAAATGCAAATAATTTGGTTATTGAGTTTCTGGTGCGTCTTTTTAACAAACTTTTCGAGTCTGGGACATTTCCAACTCGGTGGTCGAAATCCATAATAATACCATTGCATAAAAAGGTGACATCAATAACCCAGATAATTATCGAGGTGTAAGTCTGTCCAGTGTATTAGGTAAGAGTTACACCAGTATTTTGAATTCAAGACTTACTGTATGGGCGGAAAGAGAAGAACAAATTATTGAAGAGCAGGCGGGTTTTAGAAGTGGATATGGCACCATTGACCATATTTTCACCTTGTATTGTTTTTAGTTAAAAAATATCTCTCCAAAAATTCAAAATTATACGTGGCTTTTGTTGACTTCCGGAAGGCCTTTGACTCGGTTAACAGAAACCTATTGTGGGAGTGCCTGAGGAAATCTGGTGTGGATGGAAAATTGTATAATGCGCTGAGAGGAATCTATAATACCGTTCTAGCCTGTGTACGTGATAAATGCCTATTATCACAATATTTCAATTGTCCAAGAGGTGTCAAGCAAGGTTGTGTGCTAAGTCCCCTATTATTTTCTTTTTTCATCAATGAACTTGCTGTGGAGTTTTCAAAACGTGGAAGACATGGCATTCAACTAATCTCTGGAGGAATTGAAATGTTTCTGATGTTATTTGCCGATGATGTGTGATATTGCTGTCAGACACTGTTATAGGATTGCAAAATCAAATCAATATACTTAAATCTGAAGCTGATAGAATGCAGTTGGTTGTAAATCTAGACAAAACTAATATTATAGTAGTTTCCGAAAGGGGGGGGGGGGGTATCTCTCTGCAAATGAAATATGGTGGTATGGAAATGAGGAGATAGAGGTAACAAATAAATATAAATATTTAGGCATTGTTTTTACAACCAGGTTAAGCTTGATGTCTGGCTGGACAGAAGTCGCTAGAAGGGGTAGAAAAGGGGTTATTGAAATTCTTCGCACCATGAGAAGATTAAATTCGATTGATTCTAAATTTATTCTGGAAATCGGAAATGAAATGAGGCAGGGAACAGCAAACAATAAACAGTAAATAAGTGGGGTAGTCTTTGCTCCCATAAGAAACCTAACACAGAGTAACTTTTATTCAAGACTGGCACAGCCTTTTAAACTTGAATAAAGTCCGACAAATACAAAGACGAACAATCAAATAGTGGGGGAAAAAACAAGTTCAAAGTTTTGCCAAGTCATTACTATGAAGACAATTTAGCTGTTGGCCTGCACTTGTTTTTTCCCCCACTATTAGATTGTTCCTCTTTGTATTTGTCGGACTTTATTCAAGTTTAAAAGGCTGTGCCAGTCTTGAATAAAAGTTACTCTGTGTTAGGTTTCCTTATGGGAGCAAAGACTACCCCACTTATTTACTGTTTATTGTTTGCTGTTCCCTGCCTCATTTCATTTCCGATTTCGTTTTGATTAAATCGAGGTTACTTGTATTTGTTTGTTTCTGTCTGTCTTTGTTTTGTCTTCTGATCTCCTTTGCATCCTTGGGTGGATCCTCAAGCGTAGGCTCAAAGATTGCCCCCTACATTTTATACTATCTGCATAATATCTGTAGTTTTTCAGCAACTTTTTTCCTCCCCACCCCTTTCATTTGGTTTCCTTTACTACTCTTCGCTGGCTGCTTTGGGGGTGCTATTGGATTCTTTTTTGCACCCTTGGTGGTGAGAACACCACGGTATTGTGGACTGTGGTGTGTCTCTATTCGACGCCAGGAGCGCAGATACAGCCAGCCGTGTCTCCCTGATGAGTTTTCCGACCCAGCGGACGAAAGGCCTCGGAGCAGGCAATACAAATATATCTGCCTTTAAAAGGGATTGCGATGGTTCCCTTATGCAGCCAGTGAAGAGTTTTCATATTTTCTTAATTTCATTTTCCCAGTTTTTTTACATCTTCAACCTCCTGCTCAACCCCCCCCCCCCCCCCCCCCCCCCCCCCCCCCCCCCCCGTAAGTTCAAAGTTTTGCCAAGTCATTACTATGAAGACAATTTAGCTGTTGGCCTGCGCTTGTTTTTTTCCCCCACTATTAGATTGTTCGTCTTTGTATTTGTCGGACTTTATTCAAGTTTAAAAGGCTGTGCCAGTCTTGAATAAAAGTTACTCTGTGTTAGGTTTCCTTATGGGAGCAAAGACTACCCCACTTATTTACTGTTTATTCTGGAAAATGTTTGATTCACAAATAGAGAGCCCATGTTATCATATGGTGCTGAAGTTTGGGGACTTAATGAAAATAAAAAAAATGGAGAATATTCACACATTTGCAATAAAAAGATTTCTAAACATACCTTTACACTCATCAAATAAAATGTATTATGGAGAGTCAGGTCGATATCCTTTATTTATTAGAAATTATATTAAATGTGTGAGATACTGGCTAAAACTGACTCGACTTCCACTAAATCGTATATGTAGACAGGCATATGAAATGCTTTTCAGACAAATGGAAATAGGAGTGTACAACTGGGTGTCGGATGTAAAAAAAGTTTTAACAGAAAATGGATTTGGCATTGTTTGGATTTGCACAGGGGTAGGTAGTGAGAAAATGTTTTTGTTTGAATTTAAGCAGCGACTGATTGATTGTGTTAAGCAAAACTGGCACTCCACTGTGGCTGGAAATGATAAATACAGCTGGTACTATTCCTTTAAAGATTCGTTATACCCTGAAAAATATCTTGGTATAATAACTAATAAGTGGCATAGGGACTCACTTGTCAGATTTAGAACAAGAACCTTAGGCTTATATTCATATAAAAGGTGTTTACTTCAGATTCGATCATGAGTTCGGTATGCCCGTTATGTTCGAATGGTTTCGAAGATGAGATGCATTTCTTATTCGATTGTTGTGAATATAATGAATTACGAAACACATGTACTCTGTTTACTAAATACAACGCGCAAAGATATAACATAAGAAAAATACTGACATCAGAAAATGAAGACATTATTAGATCACTTGCTGTGTTCATTGCAAAAGCAAATAATACTAGGAAGACAAATTTAGATTGTTAGTTATCAAATTATTTATCATGAAAATGTAACTCTCTGCCAGGTATCTATAATGTGTTGTAGTTGTGCTGAAGGAAAAGGTAATGACTGTCACTAATTGTTGACTCATAGGTCGGTTGGTCGTAGATTATGACCCAGTATTAATTGATGTTTTTACAAAGCTGTTTTGATTTTGCATTTATCTTCGGTTATCGCCAGATGTAATTTTGCATTTTGATTTATGATTGCGCTTCCTTGGCATTAGAGCCGAAAGAGCTATTGCCAATAAATCCTTTGTCATTGTCATTCTCTCTCTCTCTCTCTCTCTCTCTCTCTCTCTCTCTCTCTCTCTCTCTCTCTCTCTCTCTCTCTCTCTCTCCCCCCCCACCCACTTTCTTTCTGTTTATTTCTGACTGGTCATGAATACCAACCCTTTGCAGACAGTAGCAGTCGCTTCATTGTGCTAGATAGATGTCATAGAGTAAAGAAACAGTAACAGATGCGTAGATTCAGTGTTCCACGTGATCCATACTGGCTAACATTGGCTCTGTCTTCGCTCAAGAACCCTACTGTCTCCTTCAGAAATATTTCATTTCAAAGGTTACAACCACAATCTCTCACAGCTGTTAACGAGTGGAAAGCTCAGCCGCTCTGGGAATTGTTGGTTTATGTATACCCCTGGCTTAGAGTGGCGCTCCCTGGTTGTGTACACATCTAAAATATCAGTATTTAAAATGGGAGACGCTAATAGGTGGGTGTTCCTTGATTATGAGACGGCATGACAATGACAGTATCAACATCCCATAAATTCGCTCTCCAGTGCAGTCACACTGTTCCTGCCTGCTCTTTGCAATAAACAATATTTTTTTCAGTAAGCTGCCCCATTGATCATCACTTACAAAAACAGTGAATTCATTTGCTGCCGTCACAGGTGTCCATTTATTTGTCTGTTTGCTTGTTATTGTTGCTGTTGCTGTTGTTGTTGTTGTTGTCGACGATCCAATTATCGGTTTTCTATACAAAATAGACGTTGTTTTATATACCATTTTTAATAACCTTTTCTTTTTCTTCCTGATTTTAGAAGTCTCAGTTGTTCACAGCAGAGGTCAGAAGAAGCATACAGTAGCGTGCGTCCCGTAGACATCTGCGCAATGTGTGGGAACCACAGGGAGTAAGTTAACTTAATGCACTGTTGAGGCCTTTTATGTATAGATAACATTGTGCGTGCCACTTTTATAGCCCCTGCTCCCCCCCCCCCCCCCCCCCCCCCCCCCCCCCCCCCCCCCCCGCCCGCTCCATCAGCGCGCGCGCGCGTGTGTGTGTGTGTGTGTGTGTGTGTAACTGGCTCGCTGGCTGTGGTTCTTGTCTATGTACATGCGTAATTGTATGCGTAAAACAGGATGATGATTTTGTTTTATCACTTTTTTATTAATGAAGTGCATTTGAGGTAGCTATTTTCTGATAAATTTAAATGTAAATATATATATATATATATATATATATATATATATATATATATATATATATATATATATATATATATATATATATATATATATATATATATATATATATATATATATATATCCATTGACGACTTAACAGAGAGAAAAAAGAAAACTGAAATAAAGGTATATATTAGAACCATTGAAACATGGCTGCATGTATTGTTATTTTATATATGCACATGTTATATCTACTTATCAAATAGCAGGCTTTTTCTTGACTAGTGAATCGATACAGTTCGGTTGATTCCTCATTGATTGAAACTCGCTGTTGTCTGTTTCACCTGAGCGGTAATAAATTTCTGAAGTCTGGTCTCTTGATATTTCTGTTGTTTCTGTCGTAGGACGAGGTAGGTATAAAGTAATGGGTTTAGAGCTGCGTTCAATGGTAAAACATGATGGCCAAGGCTGTGTTGACTTCCACTGATACAGCGACATCCAGCTTGGCCAAGAGTCCACAGACACCGATAGGGAACCAGCACAGAAAGTCCGACATGACAATGACCAGGAGACGACGAGCAACAGCTGACTCATTGGAACTGGACCTGGTTTTGTCGTTCCCAGCAAAGGTTGCTTTACACGTCAATGCATCATCTGGTATTGTGTGAACCGTAACTGACCAATAGATTAGAGCCTGACCAACAGCGATCATTAGGAACATGATGAAGTTGACAATAATCATCACACTGAAAGAGTAATGACGACCTGTAAAATCAGCTCTGGTGACTGGCAGAGGAATGCAGATTCCGGTCTGGCTGTAGAAGGCCCAGTGGGATGTCACAGGGAGCAAAGGTATTGAGGCCAGGATCACCCCTAGTCCCCAGCTGATAGTACAGGCTACGTGAGCTGACTTGCTTCTAAAATGACGACGACTGAAAGGAAAGCGGACAACCAGGAAACGATCCAAGGTGATGAGAAAGATGATGAATGAGGACACCTCACAGGACAGCAAGAAAGGAATCCCGCAGCTCTGCATGCTGCACTTTGTTTCCATGTCTTTTTCCTTCCACAGGTAACGGTTGGCGAAAATGTGATCAACAATTCCGATCTCTGACAAATAGATCCCCATTAGCAAATCTGATATACACAGATGAAAGACAAACACCACATAACCAGTTCTGGTTTTTTCTTGCCGTGATACTTTGCATGCGGTATACGAAACTTCCCAGATTCCCCAATAAAGCAAAAACAGCAAAAACAGCCACGACAGCTTTGTAGAAGCTTGTCATTAACAAATGTCCACATGAAGACATTTCATTCATTGGTGCCACGCATTTTCCAGTGAAAGCATTTGGCAACATTACTGTACAACACATTCTGTAGTTGTCACTTAAGACTTGCTGCAAATCATGCATTTCTTTCAGAAAGTCAGGGCTGAAGTCAGAGGTGGGACAACCACGCAGATTCAAAACTCTCAGTGAGCTGAACAGCTGTTTTCCTTTCAGCGAGTCCAGTCCACTCTCAGATAAATCTAAAATTTGAATTTGAGGCATGACTTCCGACCACACGTGCAAGTTTAAATCCTGATTTGGAACTCGGGAAAGGTTTAACAGCTGTATTGATGTTAGTGTGTATTGTTGATTCAAACTGGAAATGCTAGATGACAAGGGGTTGCCAGAAAGAATCAGTTCCCTGAGGTTTTTAAGATGCAATAAATGTATCAGTTTTAGACCATGCAGCTGATTATCACTGAGATCAAATGTATGAAGGTTAGGTAGCTTAAAGGGAGATAATTCTGCCAGCCCACATGCGCCAACACCAAGGTAGATCAGCATGGTATTGTTGGCGATTTCACCTAAGGCTAGCCCAGTACCTCTGGCTTCCAGGTAACGCAGGTGTAGAGAGTGCTCATTCCGATAAAAAGGATTGCCATAGCAGACACATCTCTGTCAGGACAGGTTTTCCATGTCTTCACACAGAAGCTCATCGTCCAAAGTGTGGACAGTGAGACACACCGTCACAGAGGTGTTTCACGTGCATACAGATTGTTTTGTCAGGTGAAAGACATCGATAAAAACCCTGGACATGTATGTTCATCACAGTCAGCTTCATCTTCATGGCCTGGGCAGTCCTTCACTCCATTGCACCGAGTGTAGACAGGTAAGCAATAGTCTAAGACTGGACACATGAAGTGTGTTTCTGGACACTTTGTTGTATTAGTAGGAAGAGGGACAACACTGAAGCTACCTGGCACGTCGAAATTAACTACAGCTGGGGGTCTTACTTCCGTAAAATAGGTTCTCAGGTTTTTATGGCTGCATACCTCCTCGTCTTCCGAGGTTTTGCAGTCTCTAACTTCATCACACATTTTGTTGACAGGTATGCACTGAAACAAAAACAATGACACGCAGTGCTGTTCTGTCTTTCTTTTTCTACTTTTGTTTTTCTTCAGTTCCACATGTTGCTGCTGCTGCTGCTTCTACTACTACTGCTGCTGCTGCTACTACTACTACTACTACTACTACTACGACGACTACTACGACGACGACTACTACTACTACGACGACTACTACTACTACTACTACTACTACTACTACTACTACTACTACTACGACGCTACTACTACTACTACTACTACTACTACTACTACTACTACTACCACTACTACTACGCTTCTACTGATGCTGCAACTACTGCAGTGGTGGATGTTTCTGCCTTTTCTACTACTGATACCTTCTGCTACTGCTGCTGCTGCTACTACTGATACTTCTGCTACTTTTACCACTTCTACCACCACCATCAGCACTGCTAATTCCACCACCTTCACAACTATTACTAGTACTGCTATGAAGACTACTTCTAGCTCTACTACTACTACACTACTACTACTACTACTACTACTACTACTACTACTACTGCTGCTGCTGCTGCTGACTGATGATGATGATGATGATGACGATGGTGACGACGACGATGATGATGGTGATGATGATGTGTTTTGCTTTTGCAGATGATATAACAAATATGTTGTATCACAGTACAACAACAATGACCATGATGATGATGATGATGATGATGAATGTGATTATTGGAATGATGAGGACACAACGCTGTTTATGGCGACGGTGACATCTACATTTTCCCCATGTTAGAGGGTCATCGTGTATCTCTAGGGTGATAGCACATCTCTCTCTCTCTCTCTCTCTCTCTCTCTCTCTCTCTCTCTCTCTCTCTCTCTCTCTCTCTCTCACTCTCTCTCTCTCTCTGAATTTCAGAGTTACGTTCCCTATCATTTCAGCGTAAATTTTGTTGACATATACAACTTCGTTTTTCTTTATGTTTTGCACAATCTGTCTGCGTTTTTTTTTCAGGGGGGGGGGGGGGGGGGGGGGGGCAGAAGGGGGGGGGGGTGACTGGGGGACTGGGGGGGGGGAGGTGGTGTGTCGGTTGACACTCTTTGCGTGCGCGTTTCTGTCACATGTTCTGAACATTTATATTAGGAGAACAATATGCTAGGCTTCTTTTTAGCCAGTGCAAATTCGCAGCGTTCAAAATGCATGGATGCTCCTTTAGAATAATCAGCTGAACACCATCAATAACAGGTATCTGAAAAAAAAACCGTTTTGAAGTATCGTATCATCACTGTTATCGGCACAGTCTTGACTCCAGTCGCACACCAGGCTGTAGGGAATATAGTCTCCTGTCGTTTTGCACGTGAAATAAGGAGTGTCTGTATTGGAGAAGTTCGGCACATCAGAGTGTACGACAGGCCTCTCTTTTCTGGCTTCCTGTTACACAAGCTGCGGGAGTCACAGGCGAAGATCATCCGAGTCACGTGCTGCAGAGGACATGCGATGAGAGGGACAGCAGACAGTGTGACATTAAAGTCTCTGGAGCCTATGGCCAGTCTATGTTTGTGTCTGCCATCTGAGGGGCCTGGTACTTTACATAGTTGAATCTGAGACAGTTCCTCACGGAACCTCGAGTTTTCTATGAATATCACATAAACAAAAGGAAGAAGAAGAAGAGGAGGAGGAGGAGGAAGAGAGAAATGAGCAGGAAGAGGAGAGAGTAGGAGATAAAAAAAAAAGTGGTGGTAGTGGTGGTGGTGGTGGAGGAGGAGGAGGAGGAGGAGGAGGAGGAGGAGGAAACAATCATATATGAATGAGTCTTCTTTCTGTTGATGGGATAAAATCTCCACACTCAAGTAGTGAGCTGATAGAGGTATATGAAGGAGGATGTAAATAGGAGCTCATTACATTACATCACTCATCGTCCTGTGAGCCGATAGTGGTACAGAAAGTAGGTGATCAGTTTGGACTTTCCCGTTTATATCAGTCTAGGTCCGATATTAGTCTTGTGGTCAGGGTGGTCAGCATTGTCTGTGTGTGCCTTGCTTCTACGGCCCACTGGCAAATTCCTGCTCAGAAAACTTATTAGCCTGTACTACCTGTGACCCAGCATAGTCTTACCTACAGGACGCCCTCTGGGAACATTGACGCTAAATCTGTTTTACAAGCATTGAATCCTTTTGTATTAGAGTGAGCCGCGTGCTAATGTCAAAAAGTGGTCCCTTGTTTTATTTCCAGTCTACACATGGATCTCCTGTTGCTGCTGCATATCTTCACACTGTGGATAACCAGCACATGAATGGGACACATTCAGTGAAAAGGAGTGTAATGAGCGAAAACTGTATCAACATTATGTAAAAGCCCGCTACCTTCACTGAAATAAATTGTGTGTGTGTGTGTGTGTGTGTGTGTGTGTGTGTGTGTGGTGTGTGTGTGTGTGTGTGTGTGTGTGTGTGTGTTTTAGAGTGAGCAAATTTACATAAATTAATCAGTACTAGCCAAGCACAAACCAACAACTTAAAAGAGGATAAAGCAACATAACTACAAACAACGAGTGTTGTCAGGAAAGATTAGTTGTAACTTTGTTTTTTTTTGCACAAAATACTTCTGATATGGCACACAAAGAAAAAACGCTTTTAAAGTAAAAGAAATGTAAAGATCGAAAAAAAACAACATCTGTTTCAGAACATGCACCGCTAAAAGTTGATAAATGGTTTGTAAATGAAATGTTTGTATATTCTGTACAAGTTTATAGTGCTCCTGATGAGAAACATCTTCTGCACATAGCTTACCTTAGTGATGCCAAGTCCACCTCCAAAAAATGATGCGTTCAGCAATATACACAGATCGTTTCAAAAGAACTACAAAAGACAGCGAGACGCATGGCTGAGCAACAAAGCTGATGAGATCCAAAGGATATGAGGACACGCATGGTATGAAGAACTGTTATGATGCCTTGAGAGAAACCCATGGACTTACATAACCAAGATCATCCCCTCTGCTCACTGCTGATGGAAAAACACATTGATCACTGACAAGGAAAATATCTTGGAACGCTGACAGAATATTTCAGCAGCGTACTGAGCTGCCCATCATCTTGCAGCTACAAAGCTACTTACCAGCTCTCCCTCAAGTGCCCACCACCACCAACAAAAATGGATAAACCACCAGCTCTCTCGGTGACCCAGAAAGCGATATGTTTGCTGTCCAGTGGCAAGCTCCAGGCTCATACTTCATGTCAGCGGAAGTCTACAAGGACGGCGACAAAGCTCCGACTGAAATGCCTCATCGTTTGTTCCTTCTGATGTGGCAACAGGAGACGATCCCTCAGGAGTACAAAGATGCATCCATAATCCATTTGTACAAGTGCAAAGAGAACATCCAGGCT
>JADBJO010014652.1:0-32969 GCA_016801955.1 Conus betulinus
CCGCCAGGGTCTTACACCATGACATCATAGAGCAGTTATCAGCGACAGCATGGCGGCTCTTTTTAAGTACTCGGCCTTGGATCACTTCTTCAGTGAAAGCTAGACGTGAAGGAATGCAACTGACGGCTCTCTCTCTCTCTCTGTCTGTCTATATCTCCTTCTCCCTCTCTCTCTCCCTCTCTCTCTCAAACACGCGCGCACGCGCGCGCACACACACACGCTGAAAAAGGAAAGGAGAAAAGGTGGAGGATACCTACCCGTTCTCTAATTTCCAAGCCTGCCAAACAGAGTATGAGGTTATGTTGGCGGTTAATTGTGTGTGTGTGCGCATGCATGGTAAGCGCAAATAGAGTGGGGTGGGGTGTAATGGGACTTGGGGAGGGATTGTTTGTGTGCACATGCCTACCTTCCCACTTAAACAAACGCACACACACTCATTATATCGCTAATGTTTCCATCCGCTATTCCACCCCAGCTCTGACGCCCTTCTCTCCCCCCCCACCACTCTCCATTCCTACCAGTCAACCTCCCGTCCTCCAAAACTTCCCCAATCTCTAATTTTCACTCTTTACCCTTCTTTCCTCCCCTCTTTTCTTCTTGTCTCTCTCTCTCTCTCTCTCGTTTTGTTTTTTGGCTCTTTTTGTTTGTCCCCAGGGCTGGGTGGAAAAAGGCATATCTAATTTGCTTATTTCATTACCCTAGTTGAATAAAATTTCATTCGTTCTCTGGGGGGCCGGAATAGCTCAGTTGGTAGAGCGCCGGACGCGTTGCGGGTTCGAATTTTGGTACAGGGGGATTTTTCCCTCGGAGTTAACATTTGTTCTGACTCCATTCCCCATACAGTCCTTCGAATGAGACTATATAAACCGAGGTTCTGTGTGTGAACACATGCACAACATCTTGCACACACGTAAAATCCCATCACCAACTTTTGGAAGAGAAGGCCAGTTTTGCCGTTGGTATGGATTACACGTTACATGTAGCATGCACCTTCCCCAAAGATGAGTATGGCTGCCTTAATGGCGGAATAAAAAACGGTCATACACACAAAACTCCACTGCCTGTTTATACAGCCAGTGTCCGCAGGAGTATCAGCCTGCGTAGGCAGAAAGAAAGAAAATCAGTTCTGTCTCTGTCTCTGTCTGTCTGTCTATCTCTCTCTCTCTCTCTCCCTGTCTCTCTCTCTCTCTCTCTGCCATCACTTAAATACAATATTCTGATCATCATTACAACAATTCAACAGGTTGCATGTATTTCTCATGCTCAGTTTCTTTTATTTCATTCTAATGCAAAAGTCACCTTGTCAAAGTTTTATTTTTATTTCCCGAACATGGAGCATCTCCCCCCTAGCCCCACCCCTCTCGCTCTCTCTAAAACGTTCTATATCAATGGGGTGGTCTGTGGGTATAATTTGAATATGGCTTTCCTACTGTTGTCTTGTACACTTCCTCCCACTCCTTCCCATCCCTATTTCATGCTGCCCTGTAATACGCTGTTTTATGCACTATGTTTTATATTCTAGCAGCATTTTTAATGTGCCTTATCCTCCTGCATGGATTTGCGAAATATGTTCAAAGACTGAGAGTTGAGGATGAGACGTTTTTACTTTTACAGCCTGTACCCCCTGACGAAGGCATTCAACCCGAAAATTTGGGAATTTCAGACTTCTTCATTTACACAGACACACGCACATACACACACACACACACAGGGGTGTATAGTTGTGTGTGTGAGTACATAAATTTATTATAACCCATATCATAAATGACTGAAGAAATACATACACAAATCGGTGAAAGATTTTCACTAGTGGAATAAATATTGAAACGAATGTCTCAACTTGAGTAAATAAACTAAACAGAGACAATAACCAAACAAAATACAATCAAATATTGAACAAAGTGCATATGTTAATAATTAGAAAACAATAACAGTGAAATAAATGAACTTAGTGAGTAAATATGGACAGCATGGATGTGAAAATTGTGAAGGAAAATTATTGTATGAAGTGCCTGTGAAAGAGAGGGAGAGATTGGGGTGGGACTATAGAGGCAGTGCAGGGAGATGAGTGCATAGCATTGCAGACAGGGTGGATTAGTTCTTTGGATTGGTGGGTGGATGGCAGTACAGGGTACCCTGTCCCCCATGCACCAACAGACAAAACAAGCAGTAAATGAAGTTTTTTTTAGTTGCGTGTCAGCCTCTACAAAGCCACCGACAGAGGGCTAGCGCACCTTGCCTCTCCTCCCTGTTATTATCATCAGCAGCCCACACCACTGGCAGCACTTTTTAAGTACACAGCATCATGTTGCTGCCAGGTGACGAGTCAGACATGAAGGAGAACAAAGAAAACTTATGGCGCACACACACACACACACACACACACACACACACACACACACACAGAGATAGAGAGAAAGAGAGAGAGGTGCTGGGCTGAGGGGGGTGGGAAAGGGTGAGTAGGGGAGTCAGCCCTCTAGACCTGTTGAGAAAGAGACACAACTTCATGTTCTCAAAGCTCTCTCTCTCTCTTCTCTCTCTCTCTCTCTCTCTCTCTCTCTCTCTAATACTGACAATTTATAGTTAAGAAAACTTGGGGTGGGGGGGCCAAACAGCACTCTTGGAAAACACAGAATAAATTGTGCATTCATTTGCCCATGGCTGACAAATGCCAAATGTTGAAGCAACAAAATCTCATAACAGTAGTAGTATCTTCTTTCTGTCCATAATGAAAGAGATCAGAGAGAGTGTTAAACTTATGACTCCAGCTGTACTGATCATTACCTCCAGTAGTTTCTGTACCATTCAACACTGTTGTGACAGCTCATTATGTTGTTGATGTTTGCTACCAGTGGCAATGAAAATACTAAGTATGTCTTGCTCCTTTTGATCAAAAACAAATTTTTGTTGTTATGTGGAAATATGAAAGAAAAGAGAGAATATTTACATTATTTTGTTCACATAGGCCTGAGAATTGTACTCATTTGTGAAGAATACCATTTATTGTCTTCCAGCCCCACACTGGATATCAATTGTTTCTGTGTGTGAATTCCAGAATTGAAAAGAAATGGCCTTTTTTTTTTTGTTTGTTTGTTTTTGCTTAATCTCTCATTCTCAGTGATTTGTGTGTATGGATGTCACAACTTAACACAAAGAAACTGGCACATAGGATTCTTCCGTTTTCTACTTTTCTGTAATTGTTTGAAATATTCCCAAGTGTACTTTTGTGTATTTTATATGTTTAGGATTTGTCTACGTACATGCATACTTATTACATGTGCTTTTGCTTCCAGGATGCATTCAGCAGTCTTCAGGAAATAAAGTCACAACAGTCTGAACAGCATTCAGAAGATCAGGAACAACTTGCCAAGGATGGATCAGAACAAAAACTTTCAAAAAGTGCTCGCAAAAATGATTAAAGAAAAGGGCAATGAAGAATAATAACCAGGAAAGACTGAAAACAGATACTGGAGAAGAAATGGCTGCAGATGATAGACAACCTGAAACAGCCGCAACTGGGACATCAGAGGTAAAATTGGTACTCTTTTCTTTTTGTTTGTAAGGGTTTTTTTTTTCTCATGTTTTCTGATCGCGAAAAAAAAAAAAGAAGAAAATTGTCATTATGAGAAAAGGAAACAAGAAAAGAATGCTAATATGATTCACATGTGCAACTAAACACTGCATAAGGATGAAGGGCAGGGATTGGTGGGACAAACGGGGAAGGACAGAGCCATGCAGATTTTGTTTCTGTTATCTATTCATCTCCTTATTGCACGCATTTTACTGTTTTCTCTGAATAGTGTGTTATCTTCAGTGTAGATGTTTTAGCACTGTAATGCCTAAATGATACGGAAAGAGACAGTCGCTAAGTGATGCACATTTGAAGAGCTGATGAAACACCTCCATCCCCCCACTTTGATATTCCAGTTTCCTTTGAAACTAGCAGTCTCTTGTATTCGTGTGTTTCTCCCAATGTTGAGTTGCCGAAGAGTCACATTGTTTCAGAAATGTTGAAAAGAAAAAAAAAGACTGGGTGGTTCAGATTTGCTCATTATCATGTTTACATAATAGGCTAGATGTATTTAGCAATTGTGCTAGCATACACCTTGCCAACAAAGATATTCCAGGGGCAAAGAATGTGCAGCTGTCATCTTGTACTGAAAGAGCAGACTGATTTTACTGGGTTATTACTGCTCTTCTATTATGACAGTTCATGTGGAATCTGAGTCAAGTCTCCTCTCCCCCACCGTTTGTCCTATCTCCCCTCATACGTTTGTCCTATCTCCCCTCATACGCTGCCCCCATCTTGGCCATGCCCTCTTCCTTTTTCCAGCACTGGTCAAGGTAGTGGTCAAGGTAGAGCAGTGACAGCTGCCATGTGCCGCAGACCATGGCCCTGTTTCCTTTTCCCTCTCTTTTCCTCCTCTCCACTCACACCTCACTCGCATGCTCCTGTCTTCCTCTGCCTTCTTCCTGCCCCTATCCACCACCTTTTTGCCCCTTTGCGCTCCTGACCATCCCTGCTTTGGTGTCCTTGAACGCTCATATTTTAATGCTAACAATTGTAAATGTGCATGAACAACAAATTGAGCGCAATGACCTGTTACTTGACATAACATAAATGATTATTTGCTAAATTGACACATCCGTTTCAGATTGTACAGTGTATTCAGTTGTAATTTTTTTTTTTTTAATTTGTTAGAAAGATTTGTAATTGTTAAAACCAGCAAGGCTGTTTACATGTCAGTGTAATGTGGGTTCACTTGCTTGATTCACCATGAATCAGAATCTTATCTTGTCTTACTTTGCTATACTTGTGGCATATATTGCTCCCTTACTATTTTTATCTGTACATCTACCAGGTAGAAATCACACTAAATAGTCCATTTTTCAAAAATATTACTTAACATTTGTTACTGTTTTGGACACAATATCAGTTCTGTGTGTTAAGCTAATGTTGTTATGTTGCTGAAAACAAAAATCTCATATTTATGGGTGTTACGATTTGATGACATCTTCACCAATGGAATGACAGGAAAGGTTTTAACAATATTCATTATTCTGCCAAAATTGAGGAGGGTAATACATATACTTGCTTTGAAAATGACAGAATTAAAGTTACCATGGGCACATACATGGACAAACACTTAAGAGTTCACACCCACACAGACAACTGAAACTGTGTAATATGAACTCACTTGTTTATACGTAAGTGTGTAAAAAAGAGCAACAACCAAGTAGACACAAAAGCTACAGAAGCATCTGTCTGAACAGAAAAGAATTTTAGTTTGTGGTGATATATTGCTCTGTGTGTGTGTGTGTGTGTGTGTGTGTGTGTGTGTGTGTTTTCAGAGAGAAGACTTAGCATGCAGTTGTTTTTATATTTTGTGTTTAAACCTAGAGATGATTCTTTTTCATATAGAATCCATATGTCTTTAACTTACTCATGATTGATTATAACAGTGCTATATGGGTAAACAGGAGTGTTTGAGCAAATACTCAATTGATTATAACAGTGCTATGTGGGTAAACGGGAGTGTTTGAGCAAAATTTTAGAACTAAAAGTGTTTTTTTATGAATTACTTATCTGCCCAGCAAATGCCTTATCCTCACTTGGGGGTGTACTGTAACATTGCCATCTCATCAGCATGAAAAGGAAATCGGAGAGCAAGGAGCTTAGCTTGCCTCCATTCTTAATTAGCCAGCAAGAGTGATTGCCCTTGGTGAGTTTTTCCTCCATCACAGCATATTTGAATTAGCTCAGTCTTTGCACCTTTTCCTGACAAAGTGAGAAGGTGGGAGGACATTCTAGAGTTTGGGACAAGTTATAGTATGTCATAAAAAAATATTTAAGTTGGAAAAAAGTCCATTTTCCATACTTACCTATCCAAACAAAAGCCATAATATTGAAAAGAATTGTGGGAAGCATGCTTACCTGATTGTCCATGCACAGTTTCTTGAGCCTAGAGCTCAGTGTCAGCGGCCACTGAGGATGGTACACGATGGTCTCTATGCTTAGTCTGTAGGTCAAAGGCTTAGTCCCTGCTGTCCCTCAAATAAAGGCACAAAATGACAAGAAATAAGCATACATCAAATTATTTCTCACATGTAATTACACATACTCAAACAAACACAGTGATTGCGCAGGTAATTTTTGTAAACTGGTGTGGTAAATCTTAAATAAATGTCAGCAAACTGCCCAGAGAAACGTGGACAAATGAGTCACAAGACAACACACAACGCGTTTCGACCTCGTAGGTCTTCCTCAGGTGAAACAAAGACGGACAAAATAACGAAAATGCACTTAGTTTTGATCGCTACAGATTGCTTCTGAGTTCAGCGCAAGGAAGCAATCTGAAGCGATCAAAGCCAAGTGCATTTTCGTTATTTTGTCCGTCTTTGTTCTCTGAGGAAGACCTAAGAGGTCGAAACGCGTTGTGTGTTGTCTTGTGACTCGTTTGTCCACATTTCTCTGGGCGGTTCGCTGACATTTATTTAAGATTTGTTTAGATTTCCGCCTGCAGTCGTTTCACTTTGCAACTGGTGTGGCAAAGTCAACAAAGGCAAATGTTAAACAAAACTGGTAACCTGGTCATGACAACCGGTTGAAGTGCCACTAATGCAGTGGACCATTTCCCACTGCCAGTATCTGATGAAACAGAAGTATAATAGGCATGCAGTACTGGTGTATTGCTATCAGTATATCATCACCCGTAAAATAACCGACAGTTCGCAGTAAATGGAAACCATGATTCATACACAGCCACACATGCGCACACTTGCTCAGACTCATGCATGCACACATACACATACACACACATAGACTCACACACACACACCCACGCACGCACCCTCATACACACACACACACACACACACACACACAGACGCTCTCACAACCTGATGCAATACCTTAATCTTGCCCTGTAGTGCTTTATCTGCTGTGCACAATGTGATCATAGGTGAGGGATATGGAAGAGCTGTGTGTGTACTGGTTTCAGATAAGCGACGCTGGTGACCAGGGATCAGCACCAAGTCAGACGGTTGAAGCTTCTGCAGAAAGTCTTGTGCAAGTCTGTGATAAAGGTGATGATGCAGCAGGAGTACTGCCTCGCAGTTCACTCATACAGGTAAATATGGGATTTACTGTGATTACACCACTGTTTTATTTTATTTCAGATTTTTTTTTTATCTCCATTATTTTTATATGTCCAGCTGTTATTGGTTAATTCATATTTTAAAATTGATGCCCACCAAAAATGCAATGGCCAGTAAGGATGGTCATTCCAGTAGACTAGAGCAAAGTGTTTTACACCATACAGTCTTGCCAGATGCTCTGTTTTGGCCAACACAGATCTTTTGCACTCATCCTTGTTACAGAATCTGACCCCTGTCAGCCAGTGAAAGCAATACCCATGCTACCAGCTTTACTCTCTTTGGCCACCTGCACACTTTGCAGTTGTCTGATTTGACTCAGTTTCTTTTTTCTGTGATCAGACTCTCTTTTGTTGGTAATGCTTTAGATGAGACTCTCTGTTGATGGTAATCTTTTACTATTTTTCCATATCTTGTTAACCACTACTGATTGCTTGCTAACTGCAGGGGGGGTGAAGGGGGGGGGGGGGGGGGGGGACTTCTTTGTATTATGATTAAAACTTAACCCTTTGCTCGCATTGCAAATTTTGGCCTCTCCTATTTTCTTTAGTACTTATTAAATTACTGTGTCAATACCAAGCTAGCATGCCAGATGCCATTAAATTAGTGTGTCAATACCAAGCTAGCAGGCCAGATGCCACTTGGAAAAGAAACACACTTTCAGGTTGAGAAAGGCAAGTCATTCACTTGCCCCTCTCATCCGGGGCCTCGAGGTGTATATAATCTTTGCACTTGCTCATTGGATGCTTTTCTTACAGAGCATTCAGGGGTAGTAGGTATGAATGCCTGTTCAGTTTGAGACGAGGCCAAGAGGACATCTGTCCTGGCACACAGTAGTACCTCTGACTGCCATTGTGACATGGCCCTAGCAGTTCATTTGAAGGAGGGGAGAGTAGGAGTGCAGGAAGTGTGCACCAGTCCATCCACTGCCAGTATCTTCCTCCACTTCCTCCATCCTTCCCTTCCCCTGCATGACTGTGGTGACTGAAACAGTGTCTTGCTGGCTGAATTCCCCTCTACCAAATAATTTTCAGTGTGTGGGTTAGGAACTTTCTGTAGCAGATTGGGGCACGATACACCTCCAAAAAACTACTCCCAACTCAGTTTGGCTCCTATCATGGGCTACCAGGAACCCCTCCTCCCTTCCCCCCACCTGCAGCGGAGGTACCCCCCAGCTGGCTCTCCTCTCCTTTCACTGAGGCACAAGCTGAGCCTGGCGATGGTATACCCAGTGATGTCGTATTGATCCCCATTGGGAACATTTCCACCCCCCACCTTTAGAGAATTGACCCCCTGGATTTTCCCAGCACGTCTTTCAAAGGACAGTGCCTCTGTCTTTGGGACCTTTTTTCCCTAATAGGCTCATGGAAGAGGACTGTCTTTTGGTGGGTCACCTCTCGGTTGTGGCAGAGCTGGGAGAGATCTTTCCCCAAAGAGGAGGCTTTTCAGGCCTGTATGGCCTTGCTTCCAGGCAAATTTCTCTCCACCCAACACCTGCCCTTGAATTTGGTCTGAACCTCTTTCAAGCTGGTGGAGCTGGCAACTGAGGACTGTCTCTTGTTGTTACATGCTGTTCCTTACCACACCATGTTGGCCTTTTTTTCAACGACTTACAAACTGGGATTGCCTTGCGCATGCAACTCTGCTACACTGTGCTAGGGCAGATCTCTTTGTGAAAGCCCTGGGTACCTCCATACCCCATCCTGCATTTCAGGAATTGATACCTGAACACCCTGGCAGAACTAAGAGTGGATTTATATCACTATGGTTTCTTGGGCCTCCAAGCTGTAGAAGCTATCAATAGTGCCACCTTCTCCATCGTAGAGCTCCATTCTTATAGTCCCTGGTTTACCTTGATGTCTCCAGCTGTCTTGTATTCCCCCAGAGGCCATGCTGCTCTTATTGTGTTTCCCTTCAACCATCATCTTTTTTCTGGGGTTATGCATGTCCTACTGTCAGCTTTTGTGTCAAACAGAAGAAGAACTTGGCTATCAGCTTGATGTCACACCACACACCAAAGCTTTCTTGAAGAGATTCACCCACTGAGTTGACAGGTATCAAGTAAAAATAATCCAAGCAGGTTTTTCAACTTGGCTTCACGAGCTGTACAGCAAGATGCTGAGACAGGCCAGGAGGGGGCCTCAGCACTCACAGCAGCTGTCTAATTAAACTTCATCCTCTCCAGCACCCCCTCTCACTTCTGCTGTCCAGGCAGGCAGTCTCACTCACTCTGTCACACAGAGCAGCACTTGTAAGGATTAAACGAGTGGGTCATTTTGGAGCTAGAACTTGGGAACGGGATTCCCTTGTTCGGTCTGCAGTATCCTTCTCTGTGATACTTCTTCGCCGTTCTGAACAAGTTCACCAGAACAAGAGGAGGTGCTGGTACAAGAGGTTGCTTAACTGCTAGCCTGTGAACAAGTTGAGGAGTGCTTTGACCTGGGTCCAGTGTTCTACGTCCTTTTGTTGTTCCCAAATCCTTGGGCAGTTGGAGGCCCATCTGGACCTTTCTCCTCTCAACTACTACACTTGGGGAATCATATTTCAGATGAATGCGCCAGGATCTGCCTGTGATGCCATCACCTCCAGGAATCTGTAGACCTAAAAGACATGTACATTCATCTGTTTATCCATATGGCTGTCCAGAAATAACTTCGCAACATGTGGAGGGGCTGGACTTTCAGTTGTATTTTTGGTTTCTCTCTGGCACCCATCGTTGGCCAGGTCCTAGTCCATCCATTTTGCTGCTGCTTCAATGATTGGCTCATCTTTTTGGGGTCTCAGGTCCTGTGCTTGCCAGGCCTCATGTATCTCGAGTAAATCATATCTGTTCAAATCTGGGCTTCATCTGCGACAGGAATACAGTGTGCCCTACTCTTCAGAACCATGGAATCCTTTGCTCGCTAGGTTCTTGTTCACAGGATTCTCAGTTACCGACTCCATAGGGCCATGAGGACCAGGTGATCCCAGTCTCAGATTTTTACAGGTGGATTCTGAGACACATTTAAATTAAAATGAGGATGTCCAGGCAGGTACTAAATCTCTTCAAATGAGCACCCTGTATTATGTCTGTCTGCTTTGTTGTCATCTGCTTTTCTGTTTATGTCTTGAGAGTACAGGAGGCAGTAAACACAGAGCTTTATCTGGCAAGGTTGTAGCTTTAACATTTACAACACAGTATGCCATAACTATGGTAAGCACTTTTGCAGTAGAACACAAGGTCTTTTTTGCTTCCAGTGTACAACACAGGAGATCTGTGGGAAGTTTCATTTTCGCTAGCTCCATTAACTCACTTAGGACGGACAGTTCTGTCCCTGTGGACGGGCCATTTGTTATGGTTAGTAAAAAAAATCACCAAAAATACAAGAGATGACTCTCAACGAAATTTTCAGGAAGTGTTATTCATAAACTGTGTGAGTAGTAATACGAAAGAATAAACTTCCCACTTTCATACGATTTCATACGATGATGGTGTGCTGCGAAACCGCTGTGCAGGTGCAGGTGAACAAAGGAATGCTGACGATACTATCTATGTCTTGTTACCGTGTACTGATCACGCTGCCACCGCATGAAAAATTGGTAAGGCCGAAACCTTGATAGTGTTCGTTCGTACTGAAGCGTTGCGTCTTTGGAAAACGCTATAGTGTCTGTTCGTGAAGAGAGAGTTAAAAGAAAGAATGAAGGAAAAGGAGGAGGATGGGGATTTTGTTGCTACTCAGAGATTTCACACAGACTGGCCAAAACTGTTCCCCTGGCTTTAATATCAGTGAAGCAGAATAGTATTCTTTTTGCTGCAAGTTATGTGTAATGCAAACTTGAAGAAATATGATGCTATCTTTCAGAGAGTAGACCGTTGTGTGCCGGTGGAAATGGATGAAGTAAGAATAGACAGATGCACAATAGTTCAGCAGAATCTTCAAAGTTATGAAGTTGGCTGCCTTACCAAGTAGAAGAAGAAGCATGTTGAATAAACCTTCAGTGAAGCGTTTGTCACCGGTTCACAACTGTTAAAAAATCTGCTGTCTTGATTTAACGATTAAACTAGGCTTTAGGGCAAGGAAGGTGCAGTTTGATTGGAATTAACATGAGCCTGTATAGAAGAAGGGAGAAGTTACGTAAGAATTAGTAGTGTTACTGGCAGTGTTCAGAGTAGTGTGGCCACTAGACTTGTGACTTCCAGGGAGGGTTAGTTTCCTTGGAATGATTACAAGACCATGACTCAGGGAGGGCATGTAACTTCTCTCTTCATCTATATAGGCACATGTTAGTTCCAATCTACTTCCTTTGCATAAGCCTACTTTGGTTGTTAAATTATCATTTGCATGTGTGACTCGTACAAAGTCACATGTGATTTTAGAATATAATTGAAAACAGACATGTTTGAATTGTAGTTTCATGCAGTATAATCAAAATAAAGAAAATAGTAATTGTCAGGACAAACAACCAATACTCTTTGTAACAGCAGTAATAAACACTGCACAGGTTATTTACAGGTAACCATTTTCATTTCTTCTCAAATCTGTCCAGAAATGTTTGGCTCAGAATTTTGCTTATAAAACTTTGCAAAGGTGTTTTCACTCACCAAGCCAGCAGCCTTGAGAATGGAATTTAGGAGCGTTCCTTTTGCACTCACTGCTCTGGTGCTGGCTGTGCGAATTGAGTGGGCAGAGAACTTGTCAGTGTCAATGCCTGTCCTGGGTAGCACAGCTTTTCATCCATCTTGAAAATGTCAGCTGACCCACCAGCCAGAGTGGCTTGGAAAAGCTGATAAGCAGTTGCTTCCCCTTTCTGATAGCACTGGTTTGCTCCAAAGAGTGTCTGAGTCAAGACACAGGGCACAGATTTGTATTCTCAGAAACCACCTTTAATTCAGCAGGTTCAGTATGAAAACCTGGACATGTATTTTAAGCCTTTGTGAAAATGTTATGGTACATTAACAATCATACATTTCTATATCATTAATCTACAAAGAGTAGAGGACATGTCCTCTTATCCTGTAACTAAACACAGTAGCAGCATGTTTTCAGATTAAGGTCTTTCTACGTAATTTTAGACATTGGAGACAAAAGAGTTGAGTAACTAAGTACTTTATTTACATCCCAAGTAAAAGTGGATTAGGGAGCACTAGTCTTCTTTCAAGAATTCTTTTACATGTCGGCAAATATAGGGATGACTGCCCACTGAATATCCCTCTTTCAGGGGTAAGAACGTAGAGAAAGGGCTTCTTGCTGAAGTAATAGCACTATAACTAGCCCAGTCTAAAACAGCTCAGCAAGAAAGTTTGCAATGTGACTGTCGCAGGGCGTGGGCCTTCAGTGTCATGCAGCACAGCAAACTGCTCCCATTTAGCTGCAGCAATGTAACAGTTGTAGGCTGTTGCAGTGTAACTGTTGTAGGCTGTAGTAATGTTACAGTTGTAGGTTGTAGCAATGTCATAGTTGTAGGCTGTATCAATGTAACAGTTGTAGGCTGTAGCTTAACAACAGTTGCAGGCCTCCATGAGGGCAGCTTCAGGTTTGCTGCCTGCTGAGAAAACCCCTTCTGTCCGATATCTGTCGTGCCATTAGTTAGAGATATGGAAGGAGGGGGTGTTTTCTATCGGTTGGCTTGGTAACCTCAACAGGCATGTGTGTGTGGGCAGTAAAACTGGACTGCATGTGCAGAGGCATTTTAGCAGCGGCCACAAAATCTGCGTTTGCCATTCTGGTAGACTAAGAGTCCTAACGCTGTCTCCCTCTGCACTTTTGTCCTGAACGGGGGAAAGACATAAACGCAAAGTCAGTTTAACAGAGAGAGAGAAAGTATCAATGGCATAGGTGCCTGGATCAGGTCTGTATAAAACATACCACTCAAACTGCTTATTCACTCTGGAAGCAGACAGGTGAATTGCAGGATTTGTTTGCAACTGAAATAAAGCGTTGGAAAGGTCTGCAGAGTCCAGTTTCCATTCATTATCAAAATTCTCTGCTCTGGAATCTGGACTCTTCATCTGCTGCTGTGTTCTTTTTTACCTGGAAGAAAAACGGCTCAAAAGCCATACATTATGATCAACACACCAATTCCATATAGTTTCAGTAATTGCATTGCAAGGGTCAGAATGGCTAGTACCCATATGATTAATACATGCCACAGCTGTAGTATTATCCATCATGATGTGAGTTGCTTCAAACTTACTTCTTTCTGAAAGCTTTTTAAAGCAAAGTGTGCTGCTCTCAGTTCAAGATAGTTACTGTGGAACATTCTTTACTCAGGTACCACTCGCCTCCAGGCTGATTTTCTGCACATGTGCAGTCCCATCCTGAATGAGATGCATCCGTGTTAAGGGTTGGTGAATGACAGTGAAAGCTGTCTCAACATGGGTCAATCCACCACTGCAAGTCCCTCTTCGCAGAAAGGGTTACTTTCTTGTGCCTGTTGTAATTGCGTTTTTCTTATACCAGAGCAACCACTTTCTCCCCTTCAGGGCTTGCAGCTTGCTGTGGCAGGAGGGTTTACGTGGTCAGTCCTTGGCACTACTTGGTAGGAGTTAATGCCCCTGGTATGGTGTCCCATATAATAATGATGATAATAATGTATGGATTTTGTATGGCGCAATTCTTGGGATCAACTCATTGCGCTCAGCACACACTCAAACATTCACTGACATGTGTTCACACACACACACACACACACACACGCACACCTACCAATACTGGCACACTCATCAAGTTCATCAGTTCAAGCGTAAACAATACAGTTTTGCATGCAGTACATAAAATGTCAGCTCAGAATGACAGACACAGCATTTAGATATTATGGTTGAAGAAGGTTTTCCTGAAGAAGTATGTTTTTAACTTTGACTTGAATTTAGATAATGTGGGCAGGTCACGTAAGATGTCAGGAAGAGAATTGCAAAGAGTGAGCGCACTAAAGCTAAATGCTCTCTCACCGACTGTCTTTAACAAGCGCCTAGGAATTTTCAGAAGTTTTTGAGAAGATGAGCGAAGAGACCAATAAGTTTGATAGGTGGACAGAGAAGCAGAAAGATACTGTGGGAGTATCCCATCAAAGTAACAATAGGCAAAAACTGCGATTTTGAACTGCCATCGATATTTGATGGGAAGCCAGTGGAGTTCACGTACAAAGGTGTAATATGCTTATTTTTACGCTTTTTTGAGAACAAGCCAAGCTGCACTGTTTTGCACCCTTTGTAATCGTGCAAGCTGTTCTGAAGGAAGTCCTGCTAACACAGAGTTACAGTAGTATAGTCAGGACATTACCGTGGCAGTGATGAGTTTGATTGTTGCCTGTGTGGAGAGGTAAGATCGGATAGAAGCAATACGTCACAATTCCAGGAAGCATGCACGACAAACATTAGATGTTTGGTTCTGCATAGAGAGGGTTTGATCAATACTGACACCTAAATATTTCACTGACTCTTTGAAAGGTATATCAGACAGGTTAAGGGTGAGGGTGACAAATAGTAACATGCTGTTTTCCTTTTCTATCTTCTGCCTTTCTTAAAAGATCTTTTCTATCATCTTCTCCCCTTCAAGCCTTTTTTTTTCCCCATGTCCTTTTTTTCTCTGTGGTCTTCTTCAGGCCCACTATGTTTGCCATGCAGTGCATCCTATGTTGGGGTATCACTCTGTGAAAACTTTTGGAGTGGTCCACTCTCATTCCCATGCAATCATCCTTATTTTCATCATCATTGTCTCCTAAAGCCTTTCTTTTTTCTTCTGTTCTCTCTGGCGATTCTTTCCAATCCTTGTCTTCAGCTTCCCATCAAGCCTTCTTTCCAATAATTTCCTTTTACTCTGATACTGGAGTTGCTGCCATAAGCAGCAGGGAAGACAGCAGCCTGGTGATGGGCTGAGTGGCTGATCCCAATTCAGTCGTGAAGGTGTTCATGCGGGTACCAGGCAGACAGACGCTTTACCCTAGCAGTTCATTGTCCCTTTCCTAGCACAGCAACTTTCTAGGGGTGACTGTTTATTTCTGTCAGTAGTTAAAAACCTTCATGACTACAAAAAAACCCACTAAAACTGGAAAGAGACAAAAACTTGGCTGTGATCCATGGGGGACATGGACTCTTGACTCGGACATGAAAGTCCAGAAGATATTAGGCATTTGGCCTTCTTGGCTGGTGATCCAGTCGGCAGATGACAAGTGTCTTGTTAATAATCATATTAGAGACCTCTAGCTAGAGGACTGGAATGCACAGATAGTAAACATTTCCAGATCCGTCCAAACCTATAAGAGTTCCTCTTCTCTACCTGTGGTAGTCGCCAAGAAAGAAACGGTTTTATGGTCATTCGTTTTTGATTCTTTCATAAAGAGTGAAGAAGTTCCACGTTGCATCCAGTCTGATGAACGTCTCAGCATTAGACACATACTAATTGAATGTAAGGAGCTACATGATGTCAGACATAAATCTTTACAGCAAGCTAAATGAAGACCTTGTTCCTGGATCTTCCTCTGGATTTGATTTTTGATTTTTTGAAAAAGATCAACGTTTTTAAGGTTTGATTTTAACTTGAGTGTGACAGACTCTTTTTGATGTAAAGAAATAACTAGTATTGAGATTTAACTTTGCATTTTAATTCTCTCACTTGATTTTTTTTTTTTTTTTTTTTTGATATTGTTTAAGCCCTGATATGACTTTTGCGGTTGGCAGGCCTAAAGCAACATGATTTGATTTGATTTGAAGAAGATGTTTTTTTTTTTTTTTTAATCTATTTGTTGATGGTTGTTGTACAGGAATAGAAAATGCAGCCACGTTTTTATGGGTGGGGCTGGAGGACGGAGGAGACATCATGAATTACATGACTTAAATTTAGCTATTCATTTTTTGGTGACACTTTTTATGTCAAGTATGTACTACTGTGGCATATAAGTAATACATGGAGAATAAGAGACTGATCTGGTGAAAACCGTAAAAAAGACTGTCACATGTGGAAATTTGGCTAGATTGAGAAAATGAGCTGTACATGTCTGTGTCCCTACCCATTTGTCCCAGTGCCTTTCATCTCTGTAATGTTATTCCTCACATGTGAGTCACGTAGGCAATTGTTTCTCTTGCTTTCTTATTGAATCTTATTTCTGTCTTTCCAGTTGGACATACAGTCACACCTACATCGTCAAAAGAGGATGTCAAGCAGTGGCTACAGGTCACTGTGTGGAGTGACTGATGAAAGTTGTTTCAAACTCTTGGAAGGGCTAGATGGAAAAGTTCTCTTTGATGATAGAAATTACTTCACCACATTGGTAAAAACCACCAGTTTTCCACGAGGTGTTGCTCGCAAAATTACATTCCTCCGAGACAACCCTTTTTCTATTCAACCATACTGACATGGGATGTGAAGAAAGTGATTGAGTTTGCCGGAAAGTTTTGCCAAGGACAAGACTTGTCAAAGGTGGAAGAGAACAGGATTGACGGCCCAGCATTTTTGTCATATAAATCTGCCGAGGAAATTTCACAAGATTTCAAAGTTAAAAACCTGATAGCAAACCACATTTTACAAGGACGGCTGAATTTCCTTGATGGAGAAAAAACAAAAAGGGAGAATAAGAAATGGAATCCCAGAGATTTGTGTCAACAAGAGAGATGTGATGAAAACTTGAAATCAAACCTGCATTCCCTGCTCTTTTACATTCCACTTGCACTGAAGAACCAAGTAATAAGGCTGTAGCATTAGAAGAAGATGATCCATTTGCATCATACAAGCTTCACTTACAGGATGTATTGCATCTGCAACCATTGAATACATCCGAGTCACAGTCTTTAACACAATGTGAATTGCGTGTGGTATATCACAAACGCAAAGGCTGAACAGCCTGGAGAACTTTTTGTGTTTCTGATTTTGTGTAAGCCTGAGTTCTGTAAAGGCAAATCTGGAAAAGGTGCATGTGAGAAACTTTGGAAAACAGATAACAGATGATGATGACGAGGTATCTTCAAAATGGGCACCATTATTACCAGAGGATACTTTGAAAACGGTTACTGTTGAAAATAGTAGGGTTCTTTTTGATGGCAAAATCCTTTCATTTGAAAAGCAACCAGCAAAGCTTTCAAACATCATAGAATTTGATAGAACTGTAAGAAAACTTGAACAGTGTCCCATTTCTGTGATGTTAATCGACAAAGAGCTTTTGATGGAAGGATCTGGATATTTACTTACTCTAAAGCTTAAATAAATCAACCTGTTCATTTCCATTTGGTTTTCATGATAATCAGCAGTACTGGCTTTTCAGCTCCCTCAGACTTTGGATGGGGCTTTGAGAGGCAGAGAATTGATGCCTCTTTGTTGGGTACTTTACCAAGGTGCAGGTATTCAGACAGTATACACATCAGTACATCAGACAGTAATATGGAGGAACAGCAGTGCCACCAGAGTGCTGAGGAACATAATGGAAAGAGTGGAGAACAAATTATATCAACTCATCCACCAGTGGAGGTTTCCGCTAGTGAGATGTCTACTTCACAAACAGATGAAGGGTTTCTTGAAGACGAGTCATTTGGTGGATCATCTGTGTTAGATCAAGTGAAAGAAGGACGTGGAAATGATGAGTTCTTGCAGTATGTTAGTCCCCGACCTTTCAAAAAGCAGACCTGGAAATATGGTCAGGGAGTACTGAGAGCAGTGGAGTCAGGAGATAATATGCTGTCACGTGCTGTCGAATTCAAATTTCAGGCAAGCTGTCCTCCAGAAGATGACAAGGCTCTGCGTTCTTTTCTCTACAAATCACTAGAATTTGTGTGTGCATGTCTGAATGCACGTAAAAATGGAACTATCTACTTTGGAGTTGCAGAAAAGAAAGTTAAGGAACAAATCTTTAGATATGGTGAAATCTGTGGCATTGAAATGGATCAAAAGCTTTGTGCAACGTACTATGATGTGTTTACAATGAGTTTGTACAAAGTGTTTCAGATCTTGTTATGACATGTGAAATTGTGTCTCACAGGACCCTCTTTATTCCTGTTAGAAATGCAAATAAGTACATAATTGAGATAGACATTGAATCAGCTTATGAACAAACAAAACTATCGTTGTTCAATTTTTATCCAGAACCTATCTATGAAAAATATGGTCATCCTGCACAGTGGGAGAATGTAGGTCCTGGTCAAAAGAAAGAAAAACATGTATATCTTAAAAATAAAGATACTTGGACTGGAATTTTTCGAAGGGATGGTCTGAAACCAAATACATTGATCTGAACAACATACATAACTTTGAGAGGTATGTTCTACCTGAGCTGTGTAAAAAAAGAAACCAGGAAGAACTTGCCAAAGCACAAGCATGCCGAGTAAATATGAGTAGTCCTGAAGCAGAGAAGTTGAAGCTCTTTATTGGTGAATGTGATGCATCGATGTTTCCGATTCTCATCCTGCCAAAATTGTCAGAAGAAGATAAAGAAAACAGCATTGGATTTTTTGAATTTCTTCATTACATTAGATGGTCAGCAATTTTTGACTTTGACAATGACTCAGATAAAAATGGAATCTACAGCATTGCAAAAAGTACAAATTTAGCGTTTGAAGTCCATGAAAGTGTTGCAAGTGAATTCAAAGACATGTCGGTTGAAGATAGGAAAGATGCTTTGTCTTTTCCAAAGAAAACAGTATGGTTGTTTGCGAATGGTAAAACAACAGGCAGCAACACTTTTGAGCGATTTGGAAGAAAGGGGTGGATAAAATTCATATTGGACATACATTAAAAATGCAGTGGCTTTTTATAAAAATAACAGTGTAAATCCCACCTGCAAGACGTCTAGTATTGCTTTTTATATCAGATGAAGTTGATGATGGCATCATGGAGACATCTCAGGATATGAAACCGATTTTGGCTGGAGCAATGTGTTTTTTGTTTTTCAGAGCGAGTCAGTCAGAGATTTTTTTTTTGCAAAATGAACGTACATTTTGATGATGATATATCAGCACAGTGTAGTCATGCCTTTGCAGCATGTCCACCATGTAATTTGTCAGTGTTGAAGTTAAAACGTCAAGATGAAGATAAATATGTGCATACTTCAAGCGGTGCAGATGTTCCAATCTCATTCAATGAATGGCAGACATGGAGCGATTTGGATGTATTAAATGTCAGAGAATGCAGAAAGGAATGGGATGGATCTAACAAAAAGCAGCGTGATTCAAAAGCACAAGAGGAGGAAATAAATTTTTATCAGGGGAAACATGTTTCATGGTGGAATTATATTTTACAGACTTTCATTATGATCATGTTATGACACGCTCAATGTTTTTCAAAACTAATCAGTCACATAGAGGATAAAATTGGAAACACCGAGAAGGATAGCTATTTGATTCCAATTGTGACACTATCACACATGCCTGGAGCAGGTGGCACAACTCTTGCAAAGACTTTATTATGGAAACTGAAGGACAAATTCAATGTGCCATCCTGAAAAATATAACTTTAGATACTGAACGTCAGGTCACACAGTTCTGGGAGTCTGCTGAAGAAGGGCAAGACCAACAACACCTCTATCCAGTGGTTCTTCTTGCTGATAATTTAGCTAGTGAATCTTCACAGCTGAATGAGTTTGAGTTGAGCAGAAGATTATACAGACGTCAAAAAGAAATGCAGCTCAGAAGACCTTTAGCAATTCTGATTCATTGTAGTAGGACTGTGAAACTTGAAGGCAAATTTCAGCTACGCCAGAAACTGACCGAAGAAGAACAAATTTGGATGGAAAAGAAAAATGATACTCTGGAAAAGCAACATCCAGAAGGTGTAGGCACCTTCATAGCATTTTTGGCTATGAGACACGGGTTTGATCAGGAGTTTTTGCAAGGTGCCATCGTCCAATACCTAGATCAAAATGTCTTATCTGAAAATGAAAGGAAACTTATTGAGTATGTCTCTCTCATATCCTCATACTTTCCATCATCTGGAAGATTTGCAGGTCTGCCAGTTACAAGTTGTGATAATCTCATGAAAAACTTTAGAGATGAAGTTGTTAAGCCATGGGAAAGAAACCTGAGCAAGGTAGCAAGTGAGATATTAATAATTGAAGATTGTTATGATTCAGAGGGTCGCAGGTATGTGGTGAGGATTGCAAATCAGCCATATGCTTTAGCACTTCTTCAAACAGCTCTGAAAAAGAACTCTGAAACACTTGGTGATATTGTCCTCAGGTGCCTACATTCACCTCTGTGTCCAGTGGCTTACGATCAAGTAAAGAAGTTACGGAACTTTTGACCCAGATTATAATTGAAAGACGATTGAAGAGGTTTCATCAAATATGACTCACATGTCACCTTTGATCATTGAAATACAAGCAACTGACTTCAGCAAAGCTGTTAGGGTGTTGGAAGTTGGGTACAAAACATTGAAAAATGAAGTTTTCTATCAGCAGTTGGCACGACTATACATGACTTGTGATCTTGACAAAGCACAGCATTTCGCACAGTTGGCAGTGGAACTTTTACCAGAAAAGCGAGATTTCAAGCACACTTTGGGTGTTGTGCATTTGAGGCAATTTGATAGTCTGATACAAAGATCAGGAAACTCTAGGACTATTTCTCAGCCACTCACAGTTGCTAATTTAGCTCTTAGCAACTTTATTGAAGCACAAGGAAGAATGGATGATGATGCCCTGAGTATTTGTTTTGCATATACACAAACCATAGAAACTGTAAATAAGATTCTGAACTTCCTTATAGAATCAGTTCCAGTTGATTGTGCTTCTAAACTTGGGTTGTACTTGACTGAAGATGATTATCCAGATACTGGTTTGCTTGGTGATCTGGAAGAGACAGAGCAACAAGCAATGAAAGGACTACTAAAGGAAGGTATTAAAGCCCTCCGTTTCATGTTCTATCTGGCCTATTCAAATTCCTTGGGAACAAGTGATGCAGACTTCCAGTTTTCAAAAGACACGAGAATTATGAACAAGGTTACCAAAGAATGTGAAAAACAAATGAACATTTTTGCAAAGTCCATTGGTAATCTGCGATTGAAAACTTTCTTCACCTCAGTCTATCAAAACACACCTCAAGAAGACAATTCTTTGCGTTTTTTCAATGTGAGTTTGAAAGGATGTTTTTTTGAAAGCATTTTCCTTCAGATGAAACTTTTACATTCTATAAAAAGTGAGAAGAGAAGAGATGATGTGAAACAAAAACTGCTTAGAATTCAAACTACTTTAGAGTCTATTGATGACAAGTCATGTGCTGATATGGACAATCTGATGACCATTTATCTTGCCAGGGAGATAGCTGGATTAGATTCCTCGTTCACGTCAAACAAAGCCAAGATTTACAGATTCTGTAACAGAATAATTCAGTCAGGATTAGATTCCTCAGACACTCGTTCTATGAGAGCCCATCTGTATCGTGTCCTTGTCAGCTGGCCTCAGAAGTATTGGGAGGGCTTTCAGAAGGATGAATTTACAAGATCATTTCAACATAAATCACCAGCGCTTTGGCGACGAAAGAGAGAACCACTTCTGCCGAAAGTCATTTTTATATAACAAAGGAGTCGCAAGATGGAGCATCAAGAGACTTCCATGTGTGCCATTGGACAGAAATTTATGGTGATTCACAGAAAAAGAACTGCCACCATTTGATGTGATGAGTCAGCGACTGAAAGTATTCACGGGTGACTACAAGATTAGGAAGAAACAAAATGGTGAACAATTTTCAATTATTGATATGACCTGGAAGTGTGCTGTTGGAGAATTGAGATTGACAATTTGGAAGATAAGAGGAGAGAAAGTGTTCAGGGAAGAGCGAGTTGAATTCTATTTGGGCTTTTCTCTCCGTGGGCCAGTGGCTATCATTCACAGAGTTTTGGCAGATCACAAGGAAGTCACCGACTGATTTTCATGGGATTTTGGTTGCCATGAATCTACACAGACTTCATGCTTAAAGGTGCAGACAGGCATGCCATAAGCAGTCCAGCTTATACAGCTTGTGGCAAGTTTTCCAGAAATTCTTGAAATATCAAAAATGGGTCTGCAGAGCAAGTTGATGGTGTCGTATATGCAAACTTCCTAGAGTTAGAAGGCTTTATGAACAGTAAATTAGTGAGAACAAGGAATGTGCAACATAACTTCTTCTGCTGAAATTTTGGGTGGCTTTCTGTTCAGCCATGATATGTAACATTATCAAAGAAATTTAAGCAAGTCATTCTACAGTACCATAGTACTGTACTTGATAATGTCCTGGCTTCCTTTATGTTTTGAAATAGTTTCCCGTCTTCTTTATTTTTTTTCCTAATGGTAGGTCTGTTTTTGTCTTTTGTTTAAGTGATTGTTAAGTTGGTGTCATAATTGCAGATTCATGCAACAATTTATAGTGGCAGATAAGTATTTACATGTCTAGGCTTGCCACATGGTATTTTATGATTGTTTTACTCAACTTATGCCTTATTATTTTAGCTTTTATGCACCACCGTTTTTGTCAGTGACACTTGGAAATATGCCTTCTTACAATTTCATATCATGAGATTCCATATTGGGTGGAATATGTGCTTTGATAAAAATGGTTTTAACTTTCATTGTGTGTGGACTTTAGTAGCACATGAATTACATTGGTTTGATAGTATGATATGAAAATGCGAAAGATTGACATTGTTTATGTTTCTACATTTATTTGATTGTTAACATTGTCATCATTTCCTCCATTTTGGATGATGCTTAAGTAAAGGAATCAGCTAATCGCTAATCAGAATTTTCTTGAATTATGTTTTTGATGTCTTTTCTTTTTCAACTTTTGTTGCTGTGTAGTCATACAATACATTTCTTGACATTTATGAGAAAGTAATTTGGAATAGTTTTGTTCTTCTTGGTCTGCTGGGCTATAATAAACAGCATGTCATGACAGCCATTAAACTTGGAATTTCCCAAATAATGTTTCAGAGTATTATGAAATCTTGGAATCGTGCTAATGGGGTTGTAAATGGATAGAAGAGAAGCTGAAAAGGGGTCAGTCAGCTTTCTATGGGATATGAAAGTTTCCATGTGATGAATTTATTGAACATCATGTTTTTGTAATTTAAGATGATTTTTAATTTTAAGCATAACATACATCAAATTAGATCAGTTATCAACAGTTACCAAATTTGATGATTTGGTCAATTTTATTGTTCAGCATTGTGATCGCAGAAAGATAGAAGCTCTACAGATTGTGTGTGTGTGTGTGTGTGTGTGTGTGTGTGTGTTTTTTTTAAAAGGCCACCTAAGTTCCATGAATATTTCTTTGAGAGCAGATGAAAACATAGCACAAAAGTTTGTAGCTGTTGTTTTTTTTTCATCTTCTTCATCTGCTTCTTCTTGTTCATCTTCCTCTTGTTATTCGTCTTCTTCCTCTCTCTCTCTCTCTCTCTCTCTCTCTCTCTCTCTCTCTCTCTCTTTGTTGTCTGAAAGGGAAGCTGCTTGCAGTGTTGAAATAAGAACCAGAAATATTTTATGGAGTGAGAAAGAATCTGCTGTTTCTTTTGTTATTGTTCTGAGTTTTTTTTTTGTTGTTGTTGTTGTTGTTTTTTCAGATGTAATGGTGTAATCCAAAATATCGGGTTGGTATGAAACAGGAGCCTTATGATTGGTGTTGTTTTCTTTAACAGAACATGCCTTTTTACATTACCTTTGCAGTGACGTTTCATGACCCTTTGATTCTTCAGTGTCCTCTGAATGCTGTTAAACAATTTGTGTTTGTGCATGGGTGTAGGTGTGTCAACATTTTAAACTTTGCTGTCCACTGGACATTATCACCTTGTTCTTTTCATTTCACAGAAATCGCACATGAATGTTGTATTCCACCTTTTCCCAAATGTTAACAGATGGTTATTATGGAGCGTTATTATTATCATTACTGTTACTTCTGTCATTATTATTATCATTTTCATTAACTGCATCATCATCGACATTGACATCACCATCATTATCATTGTTGGTACTATAATAAGCATCTCTGCGTACAAACCTAAAATTTATCAGTGATTCCCACCTCTGGGCTACACGGTGTTTGACGGTGATCATCTTTTACAGCCTGTTGGTGGAGCAGTGTAGTGGGGAGGCTTGGTCTCCTTTTCCTGTGTGCAAAGCTACACATCCTGTCAGTGATGCTTGTCTGATCGAAGCTTCATGGTGCATTCCATGCCATGTTCCACTCATAGTGAAACATCTTTTAGATTGTTGGGACTTGCACGATGTGAGATATGAACACTTTACAGCTGACTCAATGAAAAGCCCTGTGCAGAGATGTCCCACCTGATGTGATCTATGTGTTTCTGGAAGAGATTAACATTTTCATCTGATCTAAGATCTTACGCAAGAAAGATTTTTAACAAAGTTTCTGGTACGTTTTAAGAAGATGTATTTTAAAGACATATGTGAAAGGTTTTTGTTTTGTTTTGTTTTGGTTTGGTTTGGTTTTTTGATGACTTGTGAGTTGATTTTAACATGGTGATAGCCCTGATATGCCCCTTTGCGGTCGGCTTGGCTATAAGCAACATGACCTTACCTTACCATTCATCAAATTACTATATCTGACAGGTCTATCGAGTTAGGCCTATGCATCATTCTAATGTGCAATTTGTGTTACATTACGTCATATCGAAATGTTTACGTCTCTTCCCTCACTACCTTACCTGCTGGCACTCAGGCAGGAGGTGATTTGCTGATAAACTAAAAGACAAAACAAAGCCGAAAATTTTTTTGTTGTCATTTTTTTTTGCTTTGGGGGGGGGGGGGGGGGGGGGGGGGGGGGGGGACGTGACGTAAGTATTGTAAAATTTCAACAAGACATTGCAGGCGTAGCCAATCGTACTTTTTTCATCCTCTCCCCATCCCGTCCCCTCCACACACACCCTCTCCTCTATTCTTTGTACCTCGCTCCCCTTATAGCCTGCATGTTGGTAGTGTGGATCTATCTCTTAACCAGTAACGTATATTTAACTTTTCTGTTAATTTTGCTGTATTTAATATATAACACATGTTTCTGCATATAAAGTTCTTGCAGATGGACATAATTGCATACCCAGTTCTTATGTCTGATTTTACTCCTTTCTGTCTGTCTCTTCCTCTCAAAGACTGCTCAACAGTAGATCGTATTTTCACACTCTTTGCCACGTTTTAGAAAAACACCTGTCTCAAAATCGTAAGTTATAGTTGCATTTATTGACTTTGAGAAAGCATTTGATTCTATTTCAAGGAAATTGCTGTGCCTATCCTGTACAAAAACGAAATTTGAGGTAAATTATTTGAAAAGCATGTATGTTAATTAAAAGACCTAGCTTTTAAACATAGACATGCTATGATGAACATGACTGATTAAATGATGTTACGATTTCTGAGGTATAGGGCCTTGATGTTAAACGAATAAAAACAATTTATGTCTTTCTTTTTATATATATATATATATATATATATATATATATATATATATAATGTTGAACAATGAAATAGTGGGGGAAAAACAAGTGCAGGTTAACAATTTTTCCATCATTATAGTAATGACTTGGCAAAGACTTGAAATTGAGAAAAAAAAAAAATTAAGATGAAGTAAATGGGAAAATGTATATCATAAATATGAGAACTCTTCACTAGGTGCATGAGGAAACAATCGCAATCCCTCTCGAAGCCATATCTGTATGTATCGCCTGTTCCGAGGCCTTTCATTGCTGGATCGGACTCATCAAGGAGACACGGCTGCTTGTGTCTCGGCTCTTGGCGTCGGATAGAGACACACCACAGTCCATAATTCTGTGGTGTACCGACCGCCAAGGGTTCGAAAAAGAATCCAGCAGCACCCCCAAAGCAGCCAGCGAAAGGTAGTAGAATTAAACAAAACGAAAATGTGGAGAGGAAAAAAGTTGTTGAAAACTAAAAACATTACGCAAACAGTATAAAAATGTAAGAGACAATCTTTGAGCCTATGCTTGAGGATCCATTTAAGGATGCAAGGGAGATCAAAAGATATGGAACAGTCTGAGTGGTCAGCTCTGCTGTTCAATAACCCAAGCATTGTCAGCGGCTAAGAATTATGCAGAACAACCTTTACTTGGATCTCCTAAGAGATGCAATCACCCACTGATTGACCAAACAATATAATACTGAACAATAATGCTGAACGGTATATATATATATATATATATATATATATATATATATATATATATATATATATATAATTATAAACAAAGCTTGCCCTTACGTCTTAGATTGTAGAAATAGAGGGGTGATTAACCTTCATATCTGCAGTGATAGATAATTCTGCCTAACTAACAGTATGTGCTTGAGTGGGTGAATGGAGAATAATAAATGCTTTTCAAAATGGACCTTCAGCAAGCTTATAGTCTCCAAAGGTGGAGACCATCTCCAATGGGGAGGAAGCTCACTGACATACAACTCCTGGTCAGATACTGGTATTTCGAAACCTGATTGTTTCTCCACAGAAAGTGGTAATTCGACTCCTCTGCCTTTTCGGTTTTAAGAAGAATGCTATCCCAGAAAAAGGCTACAATCACCAATCTAAGACATAAGGGCAAGTTTGTTTATAATTCAGTATTTCTTGCAATCATTGCAACACCAAGCTGCTCTGTAAGTTGCTGGAATGGTGCTGGGTACTTACCCTGGAATTTATTAGTTTATTTTATATATATATATTTTTTTTCCCCCTCTCGCGCTTCTATGTTTTTCTATGCCTCTCCCAGTATCTCTCCGTCTTTCCCACTTCTCCCTCATTCCCGTCCCCACCCCCACACCCCCTCCTTGCCTTGCTCTAGGTTTTTCACTCACTCTTTTTTTCTCCCCCTTTCTATCTTCTCTCACACTTCTTTTAACCCCCCACCCCATCCCACCCCCCCTTCAACCCATCTCCTCTCTCTTGCACTTCATCTCTCTATTCCTTCCCCCTCAGTTTCCTGACAAGATTTCGGTACCATTTTGGGTCCTTTTCCCTGTGATCCCCATTCCCATGCGTCTCCTCTTACCCTGTCTTCCAAGAGTTCATAGTTCATCCCTATCCCACCATCTCCCGGATTTGTCTTCTCCCCCACCCCTCCCCTGCCTTCTGCCCCCCACCCCTCCTCATGTCCGTCTCATACCCACCGTACCTCTTATCTTAAATACAATTTTAATAATCTTAATGGAAATTTTAGTCCAGTTATGGTATGTGTTTGTTTGCAGCCTTCCCTGAGGAAGCCTTGAAGTAAAGGCGAAAGCTTGGAAGAAATGAAGAGTTGTGGAGTTGGAATGGATGTGCAGATTTTATTACTTCTTGTGGTTTTAACCAATGACTATATCCAGCACTCTTCGTTCTTGAGCGGTGCTCAGCAATCAACAGGTTTTACTTCAAAACATTTATCTTCATACTATATATATATATATATATATATGTTTGTGTGTGTGTGTATCTCCTTCCCTCTCTCTCTCTCTCTCTCTCTGTCCCCTTTTTAATGAAAAAAAAATGTATGTATGGGCGATGAGTTTAAGTTGTAAGGGGCCTATGTATCAGTACTATATGTATATGGTTATGTAAGGAAGAATGGAAATCTTGGATGGTTTTGTACTTGTTTACTGGTGATTTCTGGATTTAAAATGAAAGTGGTAAACATATTTTATGCTACAACTTAAAAGAATTTTGTGGTCATATATACAATGTCTGTCTTACAAGCTTGTATATGCGTAATGTATAGTGTGTATTTCCTATAGTGCGCATGCACAACGCTACCCTGTAATGAAGAATCATATTTAAAGATTGACACGTTAACTGTGAAAACTGCTGATGTAAACATTTCGTTTTTTGTTTTAAACAAAATGTTGGAAATGTTTGTGTGTGTGCCTGTGCATTTGTATGTATGAATTTTCATTGGATTATATATATTATTCGTTTTATTATATCTACAAAAGATGTCTTTTCTCTTCTGAATTACATGTTTTGTCACAGATGTATTCTTTACCTAGAAAACAAGAATGTTTTGATGATCTTTTTGAGGTTGATCCTGTCCTTACTACAGTTTCTATTGTGTGTCATGTGATACAGAATTAATGATGTTCATGTCAAATGTTTTATGCAGAATATTTTGAAAGAACTTCTAATGTAGTTTTTAGTGTAAGTGCGTGGTATTTGTTGCTGTGAAAGTATGACACAGTATATTGACTTTACTTTCTCATGTATACTGTCCACTACAAAAATCGGTTTATAGGAACTATCAATCATTTTTGTTCCATCAAATTTGTGGTTTATATGGATTTTTGTTTCTGGAATTGATTTCTCTAATTGATGGTGTTAATTTGAAAAAGGTGAAAATGGGATTTTAACATGTCATTAGTAAACACTAAACTTAAAAAAAAAAAAAGTAAAAAAAAAAAAAAAAAAAAAGAAAAGAAAAGAAAAAAAAAAAGGTGGGGGTGGAGGGGTGGAGACGTTGGACTGATTTGATAGGGAGATAGTGTAAAAAAAAAAATTGTATGTCTTATACATTCATGCACATTATCATCGCAATTTTATAGATCTGCATACCTTATCATGGCAGTTTGTATTTCACTTTCATGAAATGTGTTATAGGTGCACATGTATACCAAGCTGATTGTACCAAAGTCCAGGGGAGTGGCAAACTCTTGTCTGAATTAACCAGATCACTGACGGTTCCAAATCTCAGGAGGGGGTTGCCTCTGCTGTATATAGTTCAACAGGTCCTTCTCATAGATGTTTTGAATACTTTCCCACTGACAGCTCCATCTACACTGCTGAGTTGACAGCCTTGGTCCTGGCTCTTGAAGTGGTATCCAAGTCAAAGCATAAGAGTTCCTCATTTTTGTAAGACGCCCTTCTGTTTTTGGAGGCCATTACCAGCTGTAACGTCGAGCACCCACAACAGCTGAGGTTATTTGAACTGATGTAAAAAAAAAAATTTACGGAAAAAAAAAAAAAGATTTTTACGAAGGTTCCGGTGTGTTTTTAAAATCAAAATGGTGTATTTTAAAGGGATATGTGATTTTTTTTTTAAGGACTTGCGAGTTGGCTTGGGCGTGGTGACAGCCCTTTGCCATCGGCTGGGCCAAAGGCAACGTTACTTACTTCCTTTGAATTTTTTTTCTTAGACAACGTTTTAAATTGATATGTTGTTTATTTCACCGCTGATTTTACAGTAAAAATGAATTTTGAATTTGCTGTTGTTTTCCTGTCCCCAGTTTCCCTATGTGAGAGAGAGAGAGCATGTTTCCCAGTTCCTTCCACACGCACACACACGAGTGTATGTATTTGGATGTGAAAAATGTAGGACCATGCACACTTGCGGGCGCGCGCGCGCACACACACACACACACACGCACTCAGGCACGCACGCTCGTGTGCGCTAGTCTGCAGTTACATGTCTGCTCTCACTTATGCAGACACACGCACTCACAAGTCTGCAGTTACATGCAGACATACGTGCACACGCACACACGCTCGCGCGCGCGCGTACACATAATGAAGAGTGAGCATTGCATTTTTCGTCAATCATCTTAAAAAAAAAAAAAAAAAAAAAAAAAAAAAAAAAAACGGTGGAGAAACATTGAATAACAATGTCGGTGCAGTAGTAGTAGTGCAACCATGTTACACTTTTCACAAAATTATGTAATATTAGGCAAGAGAGAGAGAAAAAGAAGGATCGGAGGGAGAGAGAGGGGGAGGTGGGGGGAGACAAAGAGCGTGTGTGCTTACATTTGCGCATGCGTGTGTGTCTGTGTTCGTGCAGTTGTGTGGGCATGTACATGTAATCACACAAAGACCCCCAACATCACACTGGATACTTCACTGGGCTAAGAAACAAACGAGGTAACTTTAAAAACAAGATTAGTAAAGGAAAACACATCAATCACAGAGTATATGCCTGATAAACATGGTAAGTATGTCCTGAGAGGCACACACTCAAATAAAGCATGACCTCTTGATGTGTTCGTTTTGCCACATATACACTTTGTTGAAGGATTATACTTGGTTCTGAAAGCATCGAGTTTTAGTCTGTAAATGTTTTAAACAGCATTTCTGTATTGAAACATGTTAGAATTTGCAGATCTTTTATGCTTTTGACATAATCGATTCTGAAAAGTTGACTGTTCTGTGTTTTAACTGAGAACGAAGATTTCTAAAACGGTCCTAAGCCAAATGTCTTTACCTTGGATGACTCTCTGTAAAGTGAAGGATATAGTAAGTTGTGAACACATTTCAGTTCTAGCTCCTGTTTTGGCACATCTCAGCAAGTTCATAACCAAGATTCCACAGAGTGAAGGAATCCAAAAGAAAGTTAAGTCTATTCCTGTACATATAAATATATGACTCAAATGACAAATTTCTTTTAAATTGAAATTATCTGAATTCGATCTGCAAAACTTACTGGATTGTAGTACTGACATTGCTAATCTACGCAGAACAACACTTGAAAAATTGTCTGTGGTAAGTCATATGTCAAGGCCATTGGTATAGCTATCATTTCAGCAACGAATAGCCTATATGTATATCTAGGCTATATTTTCTAATGAAATACGATTTATCTACTTTCAATGGTGGAGTAACTAAAGCAGATCCAGCCTCTTATTTTTTGTTATTGAGCCATCTGTAAACACCTAAGATGGGTTTTTGATATTTGTTTTCCAAATGCATCTTTGCTGAATATGATAAAATGTGAGGTTGATCAGCTTTTTACGTATCAGTGTGATCAAGATCAACTTTGCTCTGTTTCTTTCCCAGTTGGGAATGGTGTCTGTATAAGACATCTTTGCCAATGATTCAATATTCATGTCAGTTTCCTTAACAAATTTACAGCATAAGAACAATGGTGGATGATGAGGTTATCGTTTTTTCTCTTGTTGGATAATGGGATTCGGATTTACTTATATTTTTTTTTTTTCATTCACACCTTCAATGGTCGAACATCTCATAACATATTTTTGCGACTGTGAGTTTCCTACAGTCATTTGATTGCAAACAGTTTAGTGGTGGGCGGAACCAAGTGTAGGCTACTAACTCTTCTGTCATTACTTTAATGACTTGGCAAAGATTTAAATCAAATATTAAGAAAAAAAAAGGGGAGGGGGAGAAAAGAAAATGAGAACATAAAATCGGGAAAATATATTATTAAACCCTTCAAGCAGCAGCGTAGGGGAGCCATCATGATCCTTCCTCAAGACAGATCTATTCATATTGCCTGCTCCAAGGCCTTTCATCCGCTGGATAGGAATCATCAGGGAGACACGGCTGATATTGTCTGTGCTGCCTTGGCATCAAATGAAGACACCACAGTCTAGAATTCATCATTAATGGTAAAACATTGATATATCTGTATGTTCCAATAGTAGATGCATGCACTGGAACTCCCTGGCATGATTTTAAAGTTTTGCTGTCAACGCTTTACAATTTTTGGAACAAATGTTTGGGCGCAGTGAAGACAGCCCCTTGAGCGTATATTATGCTAACATAGTACGGATTAGTGATGTAGCTAAGTGCTTCAACGTCTTTACATCCTGACTCCAGTGTTGCTCAATATCTTAGGAAAATGATAATTGATATGAAAATTCCATGTTAGCTTGGATGTGAAATATACACCTAGAAATTTTACCATGTATACGTATCCAAGTGCTGTCCCATCAAGATTAAAAAATGGCAAACCAATGGGATCATCTCCACTGTTGGGGGAGAGGAAAAAAGATAACACGTGATACGTGACAGTAAGATGGCTCTCTCTCTCTCTCTCTCTCTCTCTCTCTCTCTCTCTCTCTCTCTCTCTCTCTCTCTCCACGCAACACATCAGAGCTAGTTAAATGAATAAAATTTTTTCGTTGCAATTGTTGCAATTTACACATGTTACAGCTGACACATACGCGCCTGTGCGCTCATGCGTGTGCGCACCTGCACTCAAGCACTGTGTTCTTCCCACTCTTCGACCGACCTTTAATCGTCCCCGCTCACCCCGTATGCCTTTACCCCGCGCACCCCTCACCCCATCCTCCCGCCACCCCCTGCCCCTCCCCCTTGCTTCCTGGCGGATTATTGATACGTGCATATGTGTTGATATGTTTTATTGTCTATAATTCCTAGGCAGGAGATTGATGGATTCTGAGAGGAAAAAAATAGAGAAAAAACCCGTGGTCCTTAATACGTGTGTGTGTGTAGACATACATACATATATATATATATATATATGTGTGTGTGTGTGTGTGTGTGTGTGTGTGTGTGGATGGCATAGAGCCAAACCATATATCCCCAGATATACGTTTTTGGGGTGTTTTTTGTGTTTGTTTTGTTTGTGCATGAACGTATGCTAAAAAAAAAAAATCTGTGTCAAAGTTTTGATTTAGTATTTCAGTTAGTATGTATGCATGTATGTGTATATATATATATATATATATATATCTGTGTGTGTGTGTGTACATATATATATATATATATATATATATATATATATATATATATATATATATATATATATATATAAAAATCCAAACAAAGAAGTCAACAACAATCACGTAAAATCTTTCCCAATATTTCGACCTTTTGGCCTCCCTCAAGGGTCTTTAATGACTGAATTGCATTAGCAGCCTCCGTTCACACTTTTTTTAAAAAAACAGTTCACCACAGTTCCAATGCTTAGAGAAAACACAACGGTGGAAGGGGAGAGAGAGAGAGAAACCGCTTGCGCGCACAAGAGAGGGGGAAGGGGGGGAGGTCGTTGGAAGGAAAAGGCTAGGGAGAAAAAAAAAAAGGGGGGGGGGGGGGGGGGGGGCAGGGGAAAGGGGAAGTAGGGGGCACGAGTACATCTCAAGCATTTCTTCTCCAACGATCACAAGAAAAGTATTTTTGTCTGTATAAAATGTCCCTGTATGAGACA
>JADBJO010014652.1:36581-46803 GCA_016801955.1 Conus betulinus
TCTTTTACTGGGCTGGTAGGTAGAGGTAAGTCGTTCCATGACATCATGCTGATGACATTGATAATGAATAAAAACAATAATAACGTAACAAGCAGCTGAAACTGACAATGTATAAATAACAGACAAGTATGGTAACTCTTGCTTCCATAATGAAATGAATGCACGCCAAACAAAAGCTTCTTATGACACCGAATCGCCTAGCAGATATGACAGCACAGATCACACAGAACAAGGAAACATGATGTGAGAATAGTTTTATAGTTAAACTCCCCCCGTGCGTGCTCCCCCCCCCCCCCCCCCCCCCCCCCCCCCCCCCCCCCCCCCCTAAAAAATCCTTCGTGTAAAAGTGTGTGTGTGTGTGTGTGTGTGTGTGATTGCTTCTAAAATTATGGTGTAACTTAAATTTACTTTTTCAACCAATCTGATTCTCCTGATTAAAGAATTTCTTCAAGTCTGAAAACCAAAAATCGCGGGAGTTTGGGCGTTAGCGCTTCGCTCACGCCTCAGCCTTCCAAGGACAAACTACCCACATCGAAATCGGGGTTCTTGACTCGCGCGCAGAAAAGTTCTCATGCTGGTGCAACTGGTTTATAGAGAAATCCATGGCGTTTAAAGCATAAAAACGAAGTGGAATGCAAACGAATGCCACAAAATGAATAAGTACAAATAGATGAATAAGTAGATAAATAAAATTAGTAATGCATGGTTAAATAGATAGAAAGGAAAAACTAACAGTGATAATTACAACAATAAAATTGATACTGATAACAATAAACACGTAAATGAAATATTTGCTGAAATTAAATGCACGAATTGATTGGAAAAAATAGAAAAAGTAATGATAAAACGAACTTGGTGATTGTATTATGAAAAGAATGGACAACTGTGCTGAAAAAAACGTATTGTAAGAAGCCCCTTTGGTACATACATAACACACAGAATACGAATACGAATATCTTTATTGAGGGTAAAGTGGATAAGCTGATAGCTTTTTTTACACCATGCCCTCAAAAAAAAAAAAAAAAAAAAAGAAAGCAACAAACAATATCAAATGAGCATATGTATAATACGTAGGAAGGAAACAACAAACAGGCTGAGAGAGAGAGAGAGAGAGAGAGAGAGAGAGAGAGAGAGAGAGAGAGAGAGAGAGAGAGAGAGAGAGAGAGAGAGAGAAGAACAAACGAATTTTTTTATTTTTAGAGAGCAATGGATTAAGCATGAGGACTCTTTTTTTTTTTTTTTTTTTTTCATCCAACCCTCTGACAAAAGGAAAAAAAATGCATGTACTAAGAGACAGAATCAAACAATAATACATTTTTTTTTAAATCAACAACAAAAAATGAACAGATAAACAAAGAAAATAACAGATTAACAAAAATTGAACGAGAGAGAGAGAGAATCCGGGAGTGGGTAGGTTACTTTATGGTACCTTGATATATGCTGAAAATGTTCCTGGTATGTTTCTTCATGTTGATTTTGAAAAAAAAGCATTGATAGTATTTCTTGGTCGTCCATACAGAAATGCTTTAAATCTTTTAAACTTTGAACCAGACATGACAAACTGGGTCAAAAACCTTTTACTTTGATATTTTGACACGTGTGTCTGTGAATATGCAGTATTCTTCCTGGTTTCCAAAACAGAGAGGAGTGAGACAGACCATATCTCTATTTGATTTGTGCAGAGAGTCTTTCACTAATGCTTCGTAAAAATTTGAATATAAAAGGAATCAGTGTGAAGAACAAGGAATTTTTTTGTCTCTCAGTTTGCAGATGATAGGTCACTATGCTTGGATGGAAGTGAGAAATCCTTCGATGAATCAGTGCACATTTTTTAACTAAATTTGCTAAAGTTTCTGGTTTAAAGATAAACATGACAGGAGCTATGTTCTTTGGATAGGGAGTAAGAAGAAAGAACTCAAACATTCGTCTGATTTGGGACCCTGGCACTTTCAAAATTTTAGGAGTGTTGGTTTCGACTGACACCACAAGTATCACAAGGATTAACTTTGAAGACAAAGCATTCTCTAATGAAATGAATTTTAAATTTTTTGAGAAAGCGACAAGTAACACCTTTTGGGAAAATAGCAGTAATTTAGACGTTGGCTTTGTAAAAAAAAAAAATGTACATTTGTTGATTAATGTGCCTGACCCGCCAGATGATTTCATCGCTGCGTTGGAAAACGAATTGATGACATTTTTTACGGAACAAGAAGTATAGCTTAATTAACAAAAGTGTGATGGTTAAACAATACAGTGAAGGAGGACTGATAATGATAAATATTAGATAATTCCTGTGCTCCACGAAAATAGGTTGGCTGAGAAGACTCTTGGATGAATCTGAATGGAAGGATTTTACCATTGATATGTTCCCAGAAATGGCAAATAAAAGAAATTTTGGTGCTGAGTATGCAAATGTGGTTTTGAAGAAAATTGACAATTTATTTTGGAAAGATGTTGTGAAACATTACAAAAAACTCTCTGAAATGCTGTCCAACGACAGTTTATGAGTTCATGGCAGAATATATTCAACACAAATGCTCATGCATTCAGTGACCAAACGTGGTTTACATACAAGAATGGTGTAATCATAATATCTTCTTTGTGAAACAGTTGATAAATGCTGATGGTACCTTTATGACTCAAAATGAATTTTTGACCAATTTTCCCAATCTTAGAACATATTTCTTGATGTATGAAGGAACTTTCAATGCATTGCAAGCATACTGTCAGAAATTAAATATTATTTTGACTAATAGGTATAAATCTTCAGAAAACAGAACTTAATTTTGTATTTTTAAAAGGTAGTAAACTCATACAGAAAATGTTGAACGAAAACGGAAGCACCACAATGGCTATTTCCAGTTGGAATAATTTGCTTCAAGCCTTAAATAGGAAAGACGTTTTCTCATATTGTGATAGAAGATCTGGTGATGTGCAGTTGAGATGGTTTCAAATCAGACTGCTACATAAATTACTTGCAACCCAGAGATAGACTATTCTATATGTCATTTTTGTGATTAAGAGGAGCAGACTGTTTCTCATATGCTGTTTGACTGTCATATTACCATTACTTTTGGGTGAATTTTCGCAGTTGATGACTTGGAAATTATACATTGTCATAATCGCATGATTGACAAGAAACTTGTACTGTTTGGTGTAAAGCAAAATATGTAGACACTGTTTTTTTATTTCATTATTGTATATGCAATATTTTATCAGTGCATATGTAAAGTGCTCAATATACAACCATATTTACAAACCTTTGTTACATTATTTAAGGACAGATATAACTTAGAACGTTACATGACAGTCATAAATGGAACTTGTATACAGTTTGAACAAACGTGGCTTCTGTACAATTCAATTCTCGAATAATTTGAACTTAAGAGTTCAAAATCGAGTGTATATATTTCGTCAGTAATCTTATCGCATTCATCAAGGTTTACTCCGAAAGAGTGTTTCTGAACATGGTTGAATATTTGTAAGTGGATGCTTTATGTTCTGCATGAGTGTATTAGTGAACCGCTCGTCATCCCCTGCCCTAGTCTCCCTCCCCCCCCCCCCCCCTCCCCCCCATCACCCTGTTTTGTGTGCATGGATATTTAATTGGTTGGTTGGACGTTTTTGTTTTGTTTTGTTTTGTTTTAATCTAATGCTATATGTGTAATTTGTTTGAAATGTATGTGTGTTTCTAAAATGATTGTGATTAAAAATGTTCATTAAAAAATATTATCAAGCTCCACTTGGTAAAGGTTTTTTGGTGTTATACATTGGTTTTTAATGAGTTTTTCCTATGCAGGCATTTATCCACATGCACAGATCATTAACATACTGCACAACAGTAGCATTTTTATCACGTGTTTTAGGAGATCACACAGCAATATAACAAATGACTTTGGCGCTATCACAGAATCCTGAGGAATGCCCCGTTTACAATGATTTAAAACTGGAATAGTTGTTTTCTACTTGATTTGTAAACTTCTCTCAGACAGAAATTCTTTGATGTAGTTGTAGAAAAATTGCCAGTGCCAATCGTCTTTAATTTATATGACAGTCTAGAGTGCCATACACTATCAAAGATTTTTTTCATGTCAAAGAATATGCGCGTGAGTTGTTCTTTAAGTTTCATAGAGTTAGTTCTTTTGCCCAACTCTTTCCCTGACCTATACATCTGCGATCTCGCAGAGAAGTTACCCTAGCCTGCCTGTTTGCCGACGACACAGCAGCCTACCACCTCTCTGGCAGCGGGAAAGGAATTAGAATATTGTCCTCTACACAATAAAAATGTGTTTACTTCCATACCAACAGGAAGGAAAGTGTCTATCAAAGTGGTTCCACACCGGTGGTGTCTCGGCAATGTCAACAAGCTGCAGCAGCGTTGTCGCTGTGACACAAGATGCAGCAAACCAGGCCACGGTGAATATGATTATCAACTTTGATACATCAATGATCAAGATCAATAATGTCCTGGCCCATGGCAGACAAAAGAGAAGCAACGGCTCTGCCATCTTCAGTGTTGAACTCAACACAAACGATCTTTCGTTCTTCCCAAAATCATCGGGACTTGGACTGGACTGGACTACTACTTGAAACAACTGGGGGAACAATCGGCACGTTGGTAGAAAGAGTAGGTAAAATCCTCGTCATGGTTTATCCTTTCATCAACTTTCTTTTTCTGCAACCCTAGGTAATCAGTCTGATGGTTGTTGTGGGCGTCTAATGGATGAAGAATGGTGCTACAATACATTTTACAATGTAGATCGTTCTGATTTATCGTTTGAATGTGCAGTTTTAAGTGGAATGTATATTAACAGCATTGTAAATTAAAACGCTTTGGGAATGCTATGAAAAAAATAGTTTTTAGACGTTATGCTTGACTTCCCTTTCCCCTTCCCCCTGTGTTTTGAAGTCTAAGCTCGATTTTTAGAAGTTTAGAAGGAATTATTCTAATGAAAACGGGGAAAACATACAAACAAAACACTAAGTCTCTGTCAAGCACACGTACATGTTAATTTTGGGTCTGAGGCCAGTTTTCCACTGTAAAAAATCACTGAAGATCCAATGTTCATCACAATGACCTTCAAATTTAGATAATTATGCCTCAACTACTACCTGACAAATATGTGCGCACAAAGCCCCTTATTTTCATTCATTAGTTGTCAGACTAACACTCTTTGCTCATAGGATCTCGTATTCATACAACGTGGGTCTCACAACAGTCACACTCTTTGTAAAAAAGGAAAACGTTGATACTTCTCATTCCTGCATCATAGCTTTCACAGACCGACACTTTTTGAAGGATGTCATCATGTAGACTGGATCAGATCGTTGGAAGAAAGTCGGCGTTGCCGATGCAGGGAGAGAAGCATGCAGCAATACAAGAAAAGAGGCCGGCATCAATCAGGGTAGAAATCAAAGCTGACAACAGTCCAGAAAGAGAGGAAAGCAATGCAGGAAGAGAGGTTGACAGCCTTACAGGGAGACAGGAAGCATGCCATATAGGAAGAAAGAAAGGCAGTTACACAGGAAGAGGGATGGCTGTAATGTAGGAAGACAGACAGGCAGTAATACAGGAAGAAAGGATGACTGTAATGTAGGAAGAGAGCAGGCAGCTAAGCAAGTGCCAACAGAGAAGCACTGTCTTCACCTGCCTTTTGATGGTACAGGACTGCTCTAAAGGCAGGTGAAGACAGTGCTTCTCTGGGTCCTCCCCAGCACCTTCGGGTGTTTCTTTTTCTTCTAGGAAGAGAGCAGGGAGCTAAGCAAGTGCCAATACAGGAAAAGACCAGCAGCGATCAGGAAGAGATGGAGTTAACAATGTAGGAATAGACACAGACGGCAATGTAGGAAGAGATGGAGACAACGATATAGAAATAGACACAGACCGCATTGTAGGAAGAGATGGAGACAACGATAAAGGAATAGACACAGACGGCAATGTAGGAAGAGATGGAGACAACGATATAGAAATAGACACAGACCGCATTGTAGGAAGAGATGGAGACAACGATAAAGGAATAGACACAGACCGCAATGTAGGAAGAGATGGAGACAACGATAAAAGAATAGACACAGACCGCATTGTAGGAAGAGAGCAGGAACCAATACAAGAAGAGAGGCGAGACATGGGTGTACTGAAAAAAGGGAAGGGGGAAGGGGGTGGTGGTGATGCGACAACTGTTAGCCACACCATCTTCTGCACCCCCTTCCCATTTTTTACTCCTCTCTCTCTCTCTCTCTCTCTCTCTCTCTCTCTCTCTCTCTCTCTCTCTCACACACTCACACACACACACACACACACACACACACACACACACACACACACACACACACACACACACACAAAAATGACAAGTAGAATTACAATTAACATCAATTTTCAGTCTCTACCTCACCCCTCAACCCCTTCCTCCTCTCACCCCCTCCCTCCCCCGCCCCCGCCCCTCTCCCCCCACCACCAACTGTGCGGTTTACGTTTGATGTACGTGGTACCGCCGACAGTGGGACAGAGAAATGTGATGTCACGTAGAGCAGGTCACCCGCTTCCCTTACCCTTCTGTCTCCCCCTCCCCCCTAATTTATCTTGTCGTGCAGGTGATCGCTTGTGGTTCGGACGGAGCCTTCACTACCTCAGAGAAGCTGCTGCACCTTCCTCCTTCTCCTCCATCCCTACACTCACCCTGGCTGTCGCATGATCCGCCAATGCATGATGCAATGACATGGAGCAGCAACATATCCTCATCTAGAGAAAGAAGTGTTTAGGTTTCAAAACGGAGTAGGCAAGGACACAGACGAACATAGCACAAGGCAAGACACAATGCATTTCGACTCTTATCCTTATCTACCCATGCATGATGCAAAGACATGGATCAGCAACATATCCTTATCCACCCGTGCGGGCATCGTATTTCATGCATGGCATAGATGCCGACAAACATCAAAGAGCTGAGAGATTGTCTTTCTCGAATCTTATGCCCATTACCTCACACGGCTGGTGGTGAGGGATGACTGTCCATTTCAAGATCGACACTTCCTCTGATTACTACTTCCCCTCTCTTTTCTATAGGAATATTATTGGCTGTCATGTTTCTCTGACAGCCTGTCAATCAGACATGCATTGGAGACAGGATGTGTAGCTTAGCTCACAAAAAGGGGAAACCAAGTCACCTCTGTTCACCTCACCAAATAGGAAAAAGTTTATCCCCCCTACTCTGAGATGCTGTGTCAGGTTTGTCTGATCAACCCAAAAGAACTGTAAGTTGAAACTAATTTTCTCAGTCTTGAGGCTGTGCATTGCGAGTATGTATGCCATCTGTTTTAACAGTATGATTTTAAGCCAGTACTTGGTAAATGCTGTTAAGATGCTTCATTAACTTTCTTTGATAACAATATGACTTTTTGCCAGTTTTCACTACTATCTGTTAAGATGATCATTGAATGTTATCTTGTGACAGAAGAAACAGTATGCCTATAGTGGGTGAAAACTGTTAAGGTGATTTAAGAATACCGTTGATTTTGTTTTAATGCTTTGAAGTAGGTGACTCTAATCAACATGTGAACTTGGTTTAAGTGTATTCCAAATTACTTCAGCTGATGTAGCAAACACTAAGTTGTTTGCCTTCAATTGTTCAGCATTTTATTACTTACTGTCTCATACCACTTGTTAAAATCCACTCAAGATCTGAGTGAAGAACTAAAGTGGAGACAGATAATTATGGCAGATACATTTATGCTAGACTTATGATTTGCTGGCTGAAACCTTACACATCTACTCAAAGCCAGAGGGCACGTGTGAGGACTTGCCAAGCCAGACTCCCAGCTACTTAACAGTTTAAGCAGGTTCTATCTTGTGACCAGATCCTGGGTTGCTATCCTTCTCCCTGGCCTGCCTGCTCATGCCTGCCTAAAGTGAAGGTGGACCAGTCACCAGCAGCCAGAGGGAGCTCCACGCACCTGTCCAGCTAACCAGCTTAGTAATCAAAGTGCGCTAAGAAGATCATCCTTTGCCTGCTGATGAGGTTGGAGATAGAGGAGCATCAGGCCTGCTGAGGTTGGAGATAGAGGAGCATCAGATCCTCTTCAGTTTGCTTATTCCCGCAACCGGAGTACTGAAGATGCCATCCTCACCCTCCTCCGCAGTGTCTACACACACCTCGAGAAGCCTACCTCATACGCAAGGGTCCTCTTCATTGACTTCAGCAGTGCTTTTAACATGATCCAACCCCATCTCCTTGTCACCAAGCTTCTCGCTGCAATGTCAACTCGGTCCTCATCAGCTGGATCTTCCGCTTTCTGACTCAGAGAACGTAACGAGTCCGAGTTGGGCACGCTCTCTCCGACCCTGTGACCACCAACACTGGTGCCCCCTCAGGGCCGCGTGCTGTCTCCTGCTCTCTTCACCCTGTACCCTGCCGACTGTCGCAGCAAGCATGGTTTTACTCTGCTGATCAAGTATGCAGATGACACCTCGCTGACTGGCCTCATCCTCAAGAACGACGAAACGGTGTACATGCACGCCGTGGGTGAACTGGTTGATTGATGCAGCACAAATCATCTGGAGCTGAATGTGTCCAAGACCAAGGAGAACATCGTGGACTTCAGGAAGAGCAAGCCCAGCACCGATCCCCTCGTCATCAATGGTGAGCCAGTCGAGAGAGTCGAGTACTACAAGTACTTAAGTTGCTGTTCGTCCTTCAATTTCGAAGATGACCATGACTTCAATCTCAGATGGAAGATCGCTGAGTGTGGGTCCGCAGGTGGCTGGTGAGGCCGATCTGGGCCTGGAAGGAACGCCCATATGTGGGACATATGTGGTGGTGCTACAGTTGAGGTGGAGATAGCTCTGGCCTTGCACGTGGCTGGCTTTCTCTCAGCTTCTGCTGTGCGTCTCTTCTCTGATGTACATGCACCCTTTGTGATGCTACTTCGCCAGGCTGGGCGGCCCAGGGCAAGCGACTCCCAGGTGTTAAGGCTGATGTTCAGACCTTCGAGGGACACTTTGAGGCAGTCCTTGAAACGTTTCTTCTGCCCCCAAACTTTGCGCTTGCCCTGACTCAGTTCTCCGTACAGCAGTTGTTTCGACAGTCGACTATCTGGCATTCTGCCGATGTGACAGCCCATCTGGCTCGGGATTTCTGAAGGAGAGTGTAGATGCTGGGGATGCTGGCCCTTTCCAAGACCTCAGAGTCTGGGACTTTGTCCTGCCATTTGATGTGTAGGAGTCTGCGGAGACAGCTGAGGTGAAAATGGTTAAGCTGTTTGTCATGTCTGCTGTAGACAGTCCAGGTCTCACTGGCATAGAGGAGAGTGGTTAGTACCACTGCATGACAGACCTGCAGCTTGGTGGTAAGGCTTAGTCCTCTCCATTCCCAGACATTTTCACGGAGTCTCCCAAACACAGATCTGGCTTTGGCAATCCTGTTCCTGACCTCTGCATCAATGTTCACAGCTCGTGAGAGTGTGCTGCCCAGATAGGTGAAGTTGTCAACTGCCTGAAAGTCTGTCCCTTTACCGTGATGTGTGGTTCCTGGTAGGGTTTACCTGGCGCAGGCTGATACATCCTTCGGTCTTTTTTGGTGCTGATGATGAGACCGAAGTTGTCGCAGGCTCGTGAGAGACAGTTCATTTTATGCTGCATCATCTGCTCTGTGCTGGCATTGAGGGCGCAGTCATCATCAAACAAGAAGTCCCTGATGACAGTCTCTTTCACCTTTGTAACAGCCTGCAGTCGCCTGAGGTTGAACAGCCCACCGTCAGTTCTGTATCTGACGTGTATACCACCTTGCAGTCACGGAAGGCATCAGTCAGCATGGCGGAGAAAACCATGCTAAAGAGTGTAGGGGCGAGAACGCAGCCTTGCTTTACGCCGTTGGCTACTGGAAAAGACTTCTGACGCGTCTCCTCCATCATCCAGTACTTTCACCCGTCATGCCGTCGTGGAACTGTCGGATGGTCGTAATGAACCTGTCGGGACAGCCAAATTTCTCCATGATCTTCCACAAGCCATCTCTGCTGACGGTATTGAAGGCCTTGGTCAGATCGACAAAAGTCACGAAGAGATCGCTCTACTGCTCTTGGCATTTTTCCTGGAGCTGTCGTGTAGCAAATATCATGTTTACACTTCCACGTTCTGCACGAAAGCCACACTGGCTTTCTGGGAGCAGAGACCCCGATCGAGATGTAGTAGAAGGCCCTTGAGCAGGACACGAGCCACGATCTTCCC